>CABFWB010000107.1:0-16668 GCA_902151455.1 Timema bartmani | reverse complement strand
TAATACACGGACCACAAGACTGAAGAGTTGAACACAGGTAGGTCCTCATTCTTTAATACACGGACCACAAGACTGAAGAGTTGAACACAGGTAGGTCCTCATTCTATAATACACGGACCACAAGACTCACAAAGAGCATTGTTGTACAGTGGGGCCTCCATGTCCGCGGGTAATACATTCCTAGATCTACCGTGTTTAATTGATAAATTATTCACAATATGACATTACCAACATTAAATAAAGTACATAATAATGTGTACTGTACACTAAATCACTACAGTGTATTTACTATTCTCCATTTTTCTTGTTGTGATGATGGTGATGGGGTTGATGATAGCACATTATCCGAGATGAAATGGGGAGATGGTGTAGGCATTGCGACTTGTAAACAATTCTCTCTTTAATTAAAAATAAATAAAATGAGTCAGCGGTAAACTGCGAATTCTGAATCATTGGAGAGGGGGGCCATAGTGTACTCTAAAATATTAGTATATCCACATAATGGATGCCATTGCAAGTAATAATATTAACGTAATAGGTGTGTACTGATGTAAATAAGCGTGGAGAAGGTGTATTTCGAATATAATTAAATATTTAAAAACCACTTTTGTCATTATTTTGTGCTAAAAATATGTTTTCCTTGCGATATTAATAAAAGGAAGTGTTTGTCTGTGTGTGTGTTTTGTGTGTGTGTTTGTGTGCAATGCCCAGCCAAATCTATGCCACGCAGAGATCTGACATTTTTAACATAGGTGGTTGGAAGATAATGCACCTCAAAGCTGGATTTTAACATTTTTAATTAAGGCTATTTTTAACAAATTTTTCAAGGATCCCGGGCATCGCCGTGCGGGATTGCTAGTCTAGAATAATTTAAGGGGGTAAAAAACATTAATATTACAATTACTTCATCTTGATTGGAGGATAAATAATCTCACAGAGACATTCAATGGGAATCATCCTTTTAAAATGATCAGAATATGAGCTTGAATACTATTCTTAAAGTGATTTGACTAAGTAGTATAATAAAAGCAACTGAAGTTTAGGGTAGCTGTTTTTAATAGAAGATAAAGTTAATTAACTTTTAATAAATTAATAATATTGTTAATGAACATTAAATACAATCATGACATTGATCTAGACTTTCCTTAATTGTAACTTTTTAATATTTCTTAATCCAGGAAATAATGTTTCCCTTTCAGTTTCAGAAACAACTAATTTCCCAAATATTTTCCTAAAGCTAGGGATCAAGCACAAGCCTAAAAATCAGATAAAATTAAGTAATTATATCAATAAAGTTTAAATATCCATAAAGTGATTATTACTTAATTGAATCTTAATCTAGGAAGCAAATCCATTCCCTATTGTCATAACTAATAGAGATGTGGGACGGAAGAAATTTTGCTCAGGGAAATTTTCCCTTTTTTTTCCCCGGTAAATTTTCAATTATGTTCTCACTTATGGAGTTTTATTTAAAGTTTTAACTTCAGGTCAATTTCCTGAAATAGAAGAACCATAACACTCAAATTGTATTTATAAATAGAGATAGTGGATTTGCCCCAACTCTTAAAAAAAACCTAAAGGTGTTTAAAATTGGATCACCTATAATTTACAACAAATTATATAAAATGTTAGATTCATTGTCGATAGGAAATCTACTTCGATGTTCTGAGTATAACATTTTGTTAATAAACAAACTTGTATGTTTATATAAATTATCCATAACAGAGCTTTTCAACATTTCATAGTATTGTGAGCCCTTCATTTGTAGACACACAATTCAAGTACTCATAAGAGTTTAATTATTTAATAAAAGTATAATTGAAACTAATTCTCTAGCTTTTTTAGTGTTTTAACTAATAACTTAGCTTAGGAAGGACGTCTCCTTTGATTAAAACACTTATTAAAGCAAAATTAGCAATATATTTTTTACATGCTTAGCTACAAAAATCAATATAATTATATATTTTAGCTTGATAAAAAAAATATTTTTTTTACAAAATTCACACTCCATTTGGATTAACTTTACTAGCAGCATGGATATAAAAATAACCCATTATTTATAAGAATCTTGGGCTTCTTTCAAATAATATACAAGGTTCCGATTACGGCACCTTAGAGGCAAACAAAAAAAGGTTGTGACTACTGTTGATAAAAATGCCACGAACCCCACAGGGGGTATATATGCAGCAGGTTTAAAACCATCGATTTACCTACTTGGCTATTCCCAGTTCAGAAAATTACTACAGTGGATTTTTTTTTATGTGATTTTATGACTTAAGTTTCTATTTTTGAACTATTCCTATTTTTTCATAATAACATTAATTGATAAAAAAAGAATTCCCAACTAAATAATTAATTAAAACTGTTAACAAATTGTACATAAAACTTAGAAAATGGACACATTACCAACTCGATAATCTGAGCACAAAAATCAACCTAGTGTCAGATTACTGGATGTACATAAGAAGAGTTTTTTTTTTGGTTAAAATGAGACTTTCCACCAGAAACGCACTAAAGTCCAACTTAATTAAAATTTATAAAATATAAAATGTTCAATGTTAAAGTCTCATTTTTATTAGGGGTGTGTGAGCAGGCATTTTTCTCTTTGATTCGAGTTTTAATGAAAACAGACTTTTTTCAAGTATGAATAATATACGCGAGTAATATTTGTACAAGAAATATTTCAAGTTTAATTCCTGTAATAGATCCGGGCATAAATAATTAAAAAATACACTAATATTTTTTTTGGTGAAAAAATTTACATTCACACAAATTTGAATTTTTAAATAAATTTAATTTAATCGTACGATTTTTTTTAATAAAATTAATCAAACCATGAATTTTTGAAAAAAAAAAAGTTTGAAAATATTGAGTACTCAAATCTTTTGAGTTTTGTAAAAAAAATCGAGCCGAGTTCGAGCAGCTACTAAACCTCGACTTGCACTCATATTTTTTAGTACTCACACACCCCTAATTTTTATGTTTCCAAACAGTCGAAATTTCATCCAGAAACTTGTTTAGACACCAAAAAGAACGCTAATAACTCGTGGAAATGACGCGTTTCCTATGCGAGCTGTGTTGTGCTAAAGAACATGATGGTGCCACAAAAACTGGACTAAGGGTTCCAGCTTGGGAGGCGTCAAAATGTTGAGGACAACTGGTCATGAGAATGAAGTAAATGTCAAACAATAAAGAAGTGCTTAGAGGCTCTTCGAAGGCCTAAGGTTGAACTTCAGATTATCGAGTTTTTACTGTAATGGCTGTAAACCAGGCCTCTTTCTTGCTCTCGACTAGGTGTTGTTTTAAAAGGTCTACAAATATTTAAAAAAAAACTAACTTTATTACTAGAAAATGTACATAATACTTTCAACCTAGACAAATAGGCAATGCTCTTCTCCCAATATTGCACTGTAAAGATATTAATTGTTCGAATAATAAATTAACATGAACTCCACACATGGCACTGTCACACATGCTACTATGTGTCTGCTAACACATCACACACCACTAGGTCGTTCAACCTAAATATTTCTAATGTTAAGTTTCCACCAATGAACGTTTAGAAATGGAAGTAGATATCACTTTTAGCTATTATTATTATTACTGTGCTAGGTCGGATTGTCTTTCTTTTGTCTGTCTAACTGGAGTATCACAGCTATTCTCTGTATGTCCAATTGTCTGTCTAACTGGAGTATCACAACTATTCTCTGTATGTCCAATTGTCTGTCTAACTGGAGTATCACAACTATTCTGTGTCCAACTGTCTGCCTAACTGGAGTATCACAGCTATTCTCTGTATGTCCAATTGTCTAACTGGAGTATCACAGCTATTCTCTGTATGTCCAATTGTCTAACTGGAGTATCACAGCTATTCTCTGTATGTCCAATTGTCTAACTGGAGTATCACAGCTATTCTCTGTGTCCAACTGTCTGTCTAACTGGAGTATCACAACTACTCTTTATGTGTGTCTGTCTAACTGGAGTATCACAGCTATTTTTTATGTGTTCAACTGTCTTCTCTCTTGCTAGGGTATACCAGTTGTCTCTCTGGGACTTTGTGGCTGTACCCAGGGCCCCCCACGAGCTGTGGGGTGATGAAGTACACGTGACCACTGTCCCCTGGCAAGTTGTAAGACACAAGAGCTCCGGACCCATCTTTAGTTTGACTGTAGACATCCACCAGTTCACTCTTTGGGTTGAAGGCGGGTAGAGGCTGCCTATAGTTCACCAACAGGTCTGTCTCCAGTGACTTGGGCTGCTGCTGCTGCTTCTGTCGGAGCCTGGGCTCATGCCCCCGGTCGGATGATAGGGGTAGGGGGGTGGTGGCTCCAGGGGATTCTGGCAGCTTCTGGCCAAAGATGGTGAAGTACTTCTTGGTTATGTCATCCAGCAGAGATTCGTCCTGCTTGGTGAAATAGGCCGAGTTGAGAGGGTTGGAAGTCGGAGCAGGGGGAGACTTGTGTCTCAGGATGGTAGGATTAGTCACTGCCGCCTCCTGTTGAGGGTGGGGTGTGGTGTGCGGTTGGTAGTAACTTACAGTCTGCGAAGGACTGTAGTAGACAGGCTGTGGTGTTGTGGTGCTGCTGTAGTACCTTTGGGGCCTGGGGGCACTGCTATAGGAAGGTCTAGGAGTAGTACTATAGTGGTTCTGGGCTTCAGGAGTACTATAGTAGTCAGGGGGGCTAGGGGTAGTACTATAATAGTTTTGGGCTCTAGGAGCATTATAATAGTTTTGAGGGCTGGGAGTAGTACTATAATAGTTTTGTGCACTTGGAGTACTATAATAGTTTTGGGGGCTAGGAATGTTAGCATAATAGTTTTGTGATCTAGGAATACCGCTATAATAATTGTGTGGTTTAGGAGAAGTGTAGTATCTAGGGCTGCTGTAGTACTCCTGCTCTCTGGGACTCCCACTATTATAGTACACCACTGGTCCAGAGTTGTAATAGTCCTGCGCTTTGGGACTATAGTAGTTATATCGTGGGGCCGATGTGGTCTTATGTACCAAACCGCTGATTTGCTGAAGAAGGAACCGCTCTGCCTGTGTCAGTCTCGACAGATCCAGGAGCGGTCGAGGGCTCAGCGAGGGGATGTGACTGACATGTGCAACGGAAATGTGCGGCTCTTCATAGTAGTAGTAGGACGCCTTGGGCGGGGCTGGCGTCACCTTGCTTCGTTGTGTCACCTCGTCATAGTAGTATGACGCCTTGGGCGGTGCTGGCGTCGCCTTGCTGCGTTGCGTCACCTCGTCATAGTAGTATGACGCCTTGGGTGGTGATGGCGTCGCCTTGCTGCGTTGTGTCACCTCGTCATAGTAGTATAACCCTTTGGGTGGTGATGGCGTCGCCTTGCTGCGTTGCGTCACCTCGTCATAGTAGTATGACGCCTTGGGCGGGGCTGGCGTCGCCTTGCTGCGTTGTGTCACCTCGTCATAGTAGTAGTAATCGGGCTGCCGGCCTTTGTACGATTCATACTCTAGAATATATGTAGGTTTCTGGGGAGGTTTGTAGGAGTAGGAGGGTCTGGGACGGACTACAATGTCTGTGACTGGATCCAAGTTGTATGAGACGACGGGTGCGGAGCTTGGGTACAAGATGGCATTAAGTTCATCGTAATCACTAGGAACGTCAAAGGGCCTAAGCTCTGGAAGCTGTTGTTTGACGGGAATAACCTCAAGTTTCAGAGAATTGGGTGTAGTTGTTGATAGGTCAACTGTTGCGGTCGTGACTTCCTTGATGACGTGGGCTGGCGGCGTGGTCGTTATGGGCTGAGGCTTGTATCGTACGGTGGTCAGAGGGGTGGGTGTGGAGTTGACGAGTGGCGCGAAGAAGTCCGGTGGAGGTGGCAGCACGATACCTGGCACTAGGGGCCCAGGAGGGACTGGGGTGGAGTTATCGCGCTGGTAGAAGAAGTCATATGGTGGCGGATAGTAAATGGAGGGGTCATCCTCATCATACAGGTCGGTTAGGTTGTCAGGGGGTGGCAAAAACATCCCTCCTGGTGGCAGCATCGGTAGCGTCCCGTTAATCGGGGGAAAGACTCCTGGGGGTGTAGGCAAGGGGAAGGGGAACCCGGGGAACGGGCGAGGTGGAAGTGGAAAGAATGGCCCGTTCCCCGTCGATACGTTTCCCGAGGGACTGAAGGGTGTTGATCTGTTAAACCCTGGCGGGGGCAGGAAGGGGTCTCCCGGCGGAAAGGGACCAAAGTAAGAACCATTTCCTGGAACCGGGAACAGTGTTCCATTAGGCCCAATGAACTGCGTGGGGCCTCCTTCCCGTAACTGGACAGGAAAGGGGGGTGGTACCTGAAACAGGAATTATAATAGTCTACATCAGTACAAGTCTACTCCCCCTGTACACACTGACACTCTTAGCAAATCATCATTTCAGTCATTCCTCAAACTACATAATAGCCAGAATGGCACACTTATATGGAGAAAATTCTAGATAGCTCAGTTGGTACAGTGATCGGTAAGCAAAGCCAGACGGACCAGTATTCAGCTCTCCGTCCGGGAGTCATTTTCTATATTTGCACTGATATTATTTTTCTTAAACATTAAACAGTACAATGCAGCCATTAAGATATGCAGATGATTTAGCTTAGTTGGGAAATAGGAACAACATATCATTTGACTGAGCTAATGAGTTTAAATGCTTAGGAACAATTTTAAATAGTAATAATAATATTAAATTGAAAATTAGTAAAATAAAATAGTTGGGAAATCGGTCAGTAAGTTGTGGGTATGTCGCCTGTTGCCTAGGAATGTAAAACTCTGAATATACAAAACATTAATTTTACAGGTTCTTTGTGGGTGTGAAATGTGGTCTCTTACCTTACATTAGGAAATCAAATTTAGGGTGTTCGAAAACAAGGTGCTTAGGAAGATATTTGGTCCAAAAAGGAATGAGACTACTGGGTAGGGAAGGAGGTTACCTAAAGATGAGTTATATACCCTGTACTCATCACAAGACATTGTTGGGATAGTCAAGTCTCGTAGATTACTGTGGGCAGGACATGCAGCGCAAATGGGAGAATCTAGAACCGTGCTCAGGGTATTGACTGGCAAACCCAATGGGAAGAGACCGTTGGGAAGAGCTAGACGCAGATGAGAAGACAACATTAGAATGGACCTGAAAGAGATGGGGTGTAATGAAGTAGATTGGATAGAATTATCTTAAGGTAGGGATAGAGGGTAATGAGGTGGACTGGATAGAACTAGCTCAAGATAGGGATAGGTAGCATACTTTTGTAAGTGCGGCAATGAACTTTTGAGTTCCTAATGCAATATCGTAAGTAAGTTAAGTATAACTTTTCTTATATCGATCAATCTAGTATGTTCCTTAAGAGTTATTTACCTGTTTAACACCAGCTGCACTATTTTTGTATTTCCTGGATGTGAACAGGCCTAGCAAATTAACAAAACCTAACATTTTTCTGTACCATATAAAGTTACTAATTAGAATAAAGCACATAGAATCCAAAAACTAGTCTCAGAAACTCTCGCACGTTATTAGAAATATTTATTTCTTAAATTAATTTGTTCTAGTTTTTTTTTTATATATGGAAAGTACCTTGAATCATTTTTCAGAGAAATAACCCGCTAGACTCTGGGAATTATAACCTCGTGAACTCTTCTAGAGATGGAAATTTAAATACATATGTAAACAAAATACTTTCTAGACTGCACGAGAGAAGACCGCTTAAGGATAATATCATAAAATGTTTAGGGATTGCTCCAAAACCAATATGCAATAAAGAGGGTATTGGAATACAAATAAGGGCTATTTTAATACAACCTTCTTGGGAGGCACTGTGATTGTACAACAAGACTCAGAGAAGAAGAAAAACAAGGTCACTTTTTAAAACTAAGAACCTAAACTGGTACTAACTATAAGACCTTTATAACCTCTAAACCGCCTTGACTTTAAAATGATAAAGCTACACAGCCTGACATTAGACTGATAAAGCTACACAGCCTGACATTAGACTGATAAAGCTACACAGCCAGGATGAAATGAAGCAAAGACAACTTGTGTGATGTGAAAACGGTGATGACAACTGATTGCTACAAAGCCTGCTACACGTCATTTTGTGTTCAGGGCAGAATGTAGTTTTAAAACCATTTATCCCCATTAGCTTTTAATTTATTTTAATTTTAGTATCTCTGTCAATATATTTTATTCCTTAATTGACAAACAACAATTACTACTCTTGACTCATACTGGTGGCCACATAGTCTATAACACCGCACATTTGTGTTGGACTGGATTGCCGGTGACAAGGAGATCGTGGCTTGTATCCCAGTTGGGTGGTGGTTTTCACAAAATAGTTTTACTCTCCCTACATACATTAGCAGGTCCATTCTTTATAAAATTATAGCTTCCTCATCCCTATCTTCTGTTAGTGTAATTAATGTATGCGTACAACCTGAACAGTTAGTAAGAGACGGGGGAGGGGGTGGACCAATTTTATTTCCCAAATCATTGTAAAGCCATGTTGATGACAACACTGACACTCAAGGCCTGGAACTCTTTGTAACATCAAGTGGAAGCTGCAGGGCCTGAGGCGCTTTGTAATGCCTGGTGAAAGATACAAGGCCTGAGGTTCTTTGTAGTGCCTGGTGGAAGATACAAGGCCTGAGGTTCTTTGTAATGCCTGGTGAAAGATACAAGGCCTGAGGTTCTTTGTAATGCCTGGTGAAAGATACAAGGCCTGAGGTTCTTTGTAATGCCTGGTGAAAGATACAAGGCCTGAGGTTCTTTGTAATGCCTGGTGAAAGATACAAGGCCTGAGGTTCTTTGTAATGCCTGGTGAAAGATACAAGGCCTGAGGTTCTTTGTAATGCCTGGTGAAAGATACAAGGCCTGAGGTTCTTTGTAATGCCTGGTGAAAGATACAAGGCCTGAGGTTCTTTGTAATGCCTGGTGAAAGATACAAGGCCTGAGGTTCTTTGTAATGCCTGGTGAAAGATACAAGGCCTGAGGTTCTTTGTAATGCCTGGTGAAAGATACAAGGCCTGAGGTTCTTTGTAATGCCTGGTGAAAGATACAAGGCCTGAGGTTCTTTGTAATGCCTGGTGAAAGATACAAGGCCTGAGGTTCTTTGTAATGCCTGGTGAAAGATACAAGGCCTGAGGTTCTTTGTAATGCCTGGTGAAAGATACAAGGCCTGAGGTTCTTTGTAATGCCTGGTGGAAGATACAAGGCCTGAGGTTCTTTGTAATGCCTGGTGAAAGATACAAGGCCTGAGGTTCTTTGTAATGCCTGGTGGAAGATACAAGGCCTGAGGTTCTTTGTAATGCCTGGTGAAAGATACAAGGCCTGAGGTTCTTTGTAATGCCTGGTGAAAGATACAAGGCCTGAGGTTCTTTGTAATGCCTGGTGAAAGATACAAGGCCTGAGGTTCTTTGTAGTGCCTGGTGGAGGATACAAGGCCTGAGGTTCTTTGTAGTGCCTGGTGGAGGATACAAGGCCTGAGGTTCTTTGTAATGCCTGGTGAAAGATACCACTAGTGCTGCAGAAGGAGTCGTTTAGTCTATTGAGAGTAAATAAACCAAACAATCAGTCGTAGAATCCAAAGTGAAGCTCAATTTACATTGCCATTAAGATTTCATAGACTACTGACCTTGGGATTAGGCGGGATCTTGACCTGTCTCGCCGGGGCCTGGTAACCGTCGAGTGGTGGCCAGACCGGCCGAGTCCTTGTGCCCTCGGAACTGTTATGGTCAGGGAAGTGGCCGCCACGCAGCACCAGGACGTGGTTCTCAGCCAGCCAGATCTCACCAGAGTCCAGCCCCCCGTAGTTGTCGGCCGTGTCCCTCGGGACCTCCAGGTTGTCCGCGTAGCTCAACACTCCGGGCCGGCGGGGTTTCTCTGAGTACAGCTCTTTTTGGATGAGCCCATACTTGCCCTCCACTATTTGCTGTGATAGTGTCTTCTCCTCTTCCTCGTCGGTCGCGTTTTGACCCTCGCCCGCGGCTAAGGTGAGCAGCGAGTCTTCCTTAAGGCTTCCTTCTGTTGGGAGATTGAGAGCTGAGCCGACCAGCAGCAAAGCACTAATACATAGTAGCCACGCATCCATCTGCAACACAACAGTTCATAGGGGCTAGAATCATATAACAAACGGCTGGAATATAGACCTTATGAAGATTGCTGGAACGTATAATATAGACCATGGACAGTTAAAAAACTCCAAATAGCTACTTAAGGCATCAAATTAAAATTTAAAAAATAAAACTAAGACCGTTCTAAATATCTTTTAGGTGCATCACACTTTCAAAAGATTTTCTAATGTAATATCACTTATATATTTTAAAAAAGAATCATTTTCAAATACATTTCAAGTCATGACCATTCCGATAGCTTAAAAGCATTCAATTGGCAAACATTTGCTGGGGGGAGGTGGATTGACCCGAATGACTATACATATGAAACAGAGATATTGAAAATAGTGACCTATGACGAGGGGAAGAGGTTGGGGCTGTTTGTGCCCTGGGTTGTCAACCCGTTCTTCTGACGACCCTGTCTTCAGTCGGAATTAAATGGGAATAAACTTCTCTGAAAGTTACAAAAGTTACTTAAAAACTATTTTCAAATATTCATATGTCAAGTTATGTGATCTTCTTTACTGGAATTCATAGTGTTAACTTATAAAACAAAATCTACCATTTAGAATAAGTGTACCACTCTAACCTATACAGTAACTAACACTAAAGGATTATTCAAAAGTCTCCATACATCAGAGGCGGCTCCACAGGCTCCCCAAATGTTCAGGTGTTGGATGGAAAAATAGGAATTTAGCCGAAATAAACACATCTTAGCAGATCAACAGAAAAGATCCAAGCGAACAGACAAGAATTTATAATAAATAGCAGGAAAATTCAGATTGTGATACAAAGATCACTAAGGGTGACCAGTGGAGTCAGCGCTGCGTATAATCAAGACATGGCTGAGGACAGCTCTGGTGGAAAGCAGACTTGTTACCTTGGTTCTAATCAAGACATGGCTGAGGACAGCTCTGGTGGAAAGCAGACTTGTTACCTTGGTTCTAATCAAGACATGGCTGAGGACAGCTCTGGTGGAAAGCAGACTTGTTACCTTGGTTCTAATCAAGACATGGCTGAGGACAGCTCTGGTGGAAAGCAGACTTGTTACCTTGGTTCTAATCAAGACATGGCTGAGGACAGCTCTGGTGGAAAGCAGACTTGTTACCTTGGTTCTAATCAAGACATGGCTGAGGACAGCTCTGGTGGAAAGCAGACTTGTTACCTTGGTTCTAATCAAGACATGGCTGAGGACAGCTCTGGTGGAAAGCAGACTTGTTACCTTGGTTCTAATCAAGACATGGCTGAGGACAGCTCTGGTGGAAAGCAGACTTGTTACCTTGGTTCTAATCAAGACATGGCTGAGGACAGCTCTGGTGGAAAGCAGACTTGTTACCTTGGTTCTAATCAAGACATGGCTGAGGACAGCTCTGGTGGAAAGCAGACTTGTTACCTTGGTTCTAATCAAGACATGGCTGAGGACAGCTCTGGTGGAAAGCAGACTTGTTACCTTGGTTCTAATCAAGACATGGCTGAGGACAGCTCTGGTGGAAAGCAGACTTGTTACCTTGGTTCTAATCAAGACATGGCTGAGGACAGCTCTGGTGGAAAGCAGACTTGTTACCTTGGTTCTAATCAAGACATGGCTGAGGACAGCTCTGGTGGAAAGCAGACTTGTTACCTTGGTTCTAATCAAGACATGGCTGAGGACAGCTCTGGTGGAAAGCAGACTTGTTACCTTGGTTCTAATCAAGACATGGCTGAGGACAGCTCTGGTGGAAAGCAGACTTGTTACCTTGGTTCTAATCAAGACATGGCTGAGGACAGCTCTGGTGGAAAGCAGACTTGTTACCTTGGTTCTAATCAAGACATGGCTGAGGACAGCTCTGGTGGAAAGCAGACTTGTTACCTTGGTTCTAATCAAGACATGGCTGAGGACAGCTCTGGTGGAAAGCAGACTTGTTACCTTGGTTCTAATCAAGACATGGCTGAGGACAGCTCTGGTGGAAAGCAGACTTGTTACCTTGGTTCTAATCAAGACATGGCTGAGGACAGCTCTGGTGGAAAGCAGACTTGTTACCTTGGTTCTAATCAAGACATGGCTGAGGACAGCTCTGGTGGAAAGCAGACTTGTTACCTTGGTTCTAATCAAGACATGGCNTTTTTAATATATTTTAACACTACAATGGTGGCCACAAGCGAAAAACTCCTATTTTCTTGTTTTGTATAAAGTAATATTGGTTTTTTGATAGTATTTCCAGGGGATCCCAACGGACTTGGCGTGAATCGTTGGAATATAGACCTAATGGAACGTCTATCTTGTTGATGAGGACTAAAATGGTGGACCTCCGTAACTTCTACCAAGGTGGTGGACCTATAGCAAAATATAGTAGTGTTATTTTTAGCACACCCGGTCGGGTTATACGCTTATGTACTAATTACGCTATAGGTTTTAGGGATGAGTCATTATATTTAGAGGAAGTGTACCCGCATTTGCTTGGAGGTAGAGTGGGGAAACTGTTTTGGAAAAAAAAACTAAATCAGTAGATCCAAATGACGTAAGACGATCCAAGATAAATTTTATTCATTGGGGCATTTTATACAGGCATTGGCTTTTGTGTCGCCTTGTTGGTGAGACTGGGGGGCAACCAACCTCTATACCACGTGTGTTGGACCTCAGTACCAGTACCAGTACCAGTACCATTGTACGAGTACTTATTATTTGTGGTTGGGTATTTATTGTCTACTGCTGTATTTGTTCCTGAAATGGCAACTATGAACGGATCCACCACGAGTGGTAGAACATAAAGAGATGGGAAACCCCGGGCTCTTGTTGGCTTATTTCCCCTCACCATCTTCGTGACGCGCGGCATGTTGCAAACGCCCAGGACTCGCGTCACGAAACGCCCGTATAAAAGGGCCCTTAGACCACGCGGCCACCGAAGCGGGTGGTTATTGCTACAGAAGTTTGTTTCACTCCTGACCAGTGCCGTACCCCATTGCCCCAAGGGCACTTAAACGCTCTATATTAGTGAAGGGTTCCGGGCGGGCGTGGTCCCCATGACCTTGCTCACTCCAAGACTGTTCTAGTTGTACATTCGTGACAAGACCACACCTACATTCCAGACAACCACTGACCAATGTAACACAGAATGATGTAAACTAACTATTTCTCTCCACTCAAGTTTATCTACTAATAATATCACTTGGACAAAGTCGTGTAGACAAGCCTTGCTCTTGGACAAAGTCGTGTAGACAAGATTTCCTCTTGGACAAAGTCGTGTAGACAAGATTTCCTCTTGGACAAAGTCTTGTAGACAAGCCTTGCTCTTGGACAAAGTCGTGTAGACAAGATTTCCTCTTGGACAAAGTCTTGTAGACAAGCCTTGCTCTTGAACAAAGTCTTGTAGACAAGATTTCCTCTTGGACAAAGTCTTGTAGACAAGCCTTGCTCTTGGACAAAGTCTTGTAGGCAAGCCTTTCTCTTGGACAAAGTTTTGTAGACAAGCCTTACTCTTGAACAAAGTCTTGTAGACAAGATTTCCTCTTGGACAAAGTCGTGTAGACAAGATTTCTTCTTGAACAAAGTTTTGTAGACAAGCCTTGCTCTTGGACAGAGTCGTGTAGACAAGATTTCCTCTTGGACAAAGTCTTGTAGACAAGCCTTGCTCTGGGATAAAGCAGCTCAGACTCGTATGTTGTATAGTGGTTATATATTGAGTATATGGCTATTCTTATTTATTTTGTTTTTGTGCAGTACGTCACACCACCTTTCTCGGTATTTCCACACAACTGGAAAACCGGGAGGTACCCGCCTCGATCGGTGGCAGGGGTAGGCAACCGGTCGGTCGCATGACTAAATACAGGGGTAGGCAACCGGTCGGTCGCATGACTAAATACAGGGGTAGGCAACCGGTCGGTCGCATGACTAAAGACAGGGGTAGGCAACAGGTCGGTCGCATGACTAAAGACAGGGGTAGGCAACAGGTCGGTCGCATGACTAAATACAGGGGTAGGCAACAGGTCGGTCGCATGGCATTCACCAGTCGGTTTCGTAAGAAAACTACATCGTCACTAAAATTCAATCTTTTAAACTCAAAAATATTATCTCAAGTACTTTAAAATAATTTGTTTTAGTGTGACCAAAATAACCTCGATCGGCGATTGGTGATGTTATAGGGAGACGAAATAGTTAAAAATGAAAATATACATTATTTATTTTATTATTTCTACCCTAGTAAGGTGTGTGCATGAGTATTTGAGGAAAGGTTGACTTTAAGGAATAACTTTTAGATGTATGGACCAAAAAAGAGAAGCCAGTTTGGAGTAGAAAGACGACGGATGATTGCGGGACCTTTGATAAGTTTGTAAGTCGATTGGGAATTTAAAATATGGCCGACGCCTGGTCTGAGCTTCCCTCTCGCAAACCATCTGGACTGGCGTTAACGGGGTTTGAATCCTGGTCGGGGTAACTGAGGTTTTTATTTTTACTTAACGGCTCTTCACTCTCCCTCCACGCTAATGAGTGTACACTTCCTCTAAATTCGACCTTCTTCATCCCCAAACATTAGCGCAATTAATTCATGTGCGTATAACCGAACGGGTAGCGAGACGCGATACTGGCTCTAAACACTAATGGCGGATTTTGAAAAACTATATTTAGTTCTTCTCTGGTCTACTTAAATCTAAAATTTCTGTAAAACTTAAAAACAAGGGAATTGTATACTAAGAAAAAAAAATGCAACCCTGCTTTATTGGCTATCAGTATCGAGGAAGATATAATTTGGAATAAGTGTGCCCGAATTTGTGCGGAGGGAGTTTGATGAACAATTTAGAGAAAAATAAATGGTACAGTGCACTGCACACTCGTTCTCTCTTATCTTAATATAGAGACAGTGAAATGAAATAATATACACTGTTGCAGAAACATAGAGAAAAAAGTAATATCTCTGTCCATCAAAGAGCTTAACAATCGATTTCATTTGTCAAAGAGCTCAATAAATATGTATTTACTTATAGCTCAGAAACAAATGGTTAATATATTATATATATATATAAAATTAAAGATTGTAATTTTTAATAAGTTTTTTCGTATCTCAAATATCTGCGGATAAATTATCAAAATTGGGAATTTCTGCCCGTATAAAGTACCCTTAAAACTGTTTTCGTGGGAAAATGAGAGCTGCCATTTTATTTGTAATGTTAAACAATACCAGGATACAAAATATCAAAATCGTTAGAGTGGATATTTCTCTTTTTGCCCTTCAGCAAACTACCCATAATTTTAGGATTAGATGTCTAATTCCAAAAACTCCTCGGTTGAGCCCTCTGAAAACCCCCAGATGCCAAATTTAAGCCCTATCGTTAAAATAGTTTAGGCTCTAGGCAGACAGACGGCGCTTTCTCGGTTTCATGAAACGTCGACAATTTATCAACATCTTGAGTTCGACGATCGCAATACTTCTCTCTCCTAGGGGTCGAGAAAAAGTAAAAACACCCTAATGGCACCCTGTTGGGATTCATGCTCCGACCCAGGGGCAGTTTTACTTTGCATCAAGCCCATGGGCTGAAGCAGCCTACCGTCTACTTAAAAGCCGCGAAAATTTGAATTTTTATTGAAAATAAGAAAAAACAACCTAAAGTGGCAACAAAAACCAAATTAAAAAAAAAGTTGTGTTGCGCAATATAATATAAAGTAAATAAAAATTATCTATATAATTGAGTAATAAAATAAGTCAGTTTCCAGGATAATGGGAGGTAATAAGCGACAGTTCGTAATTCAATTATTTTGCTGCTTTAGTTCGATTAAGATATTTCGGTTGGAGTCACTCTAACGCTGTGTACTCGACAAACTTCTTGCCTGCTATTTGCGATTTGTCGCCCTGGGCTATAGCCCATTAGGCCCATACGTTAATCCGCCCTAGCTCTGACCTCCACGTCATCGGCAAACCAGACATGAGACCACGCAAGGCTAACACAGCCCACCGGTTTTAACTGGTTATTAATTGATTTACTTTAAAAAAATATATGGATCAACCTTGGAGGGATCGTAAATTATTTAAAGTATAGTAATAGAATTTTATAACTAAATAATAATTATGTAAACATAAAAGGTTTAGCAAAATAGCTTGAGATTCACTTTACAATATTCAGGAACATTGAATTGATCTTAACCTCCCAAACAGGAACAACTTTACAATCCAGGAACATTGAATTGCTCTTGACCTCCCAAACAGGAACAACTTTACAATTCAGGAACATTGAATTTGCTCTTCACTTCCCAAATTAGAGCATTATACTACAGCTCATTGGTCCAAACAAAGCTATCAACGTCTCAAACTGGTTCACTTTTACAACAATATTTTGACTAAAAGTTCAAATGTTGATCTCAATGACTCCTTGTTCTGCTCACGACCATACAGCGTGTTGGCCGTACCAGGAACATTGGGAGACATTAGTCCACATCTGACGAAACAAACCATTCACTTTCCAATGGCGGTCTGGATTGCTAAACAAGGTGAAGTGACCTAGCTCCAAGGCTGGGGGGACAATACTGTACAACTCAAGGGCTTGGGGGGACAATACTGTACAGCTCAGTGGCTACTGTACAGCTCAGTGGCTGGGGG
>CABFWB010000106.1:481180-514802 GCA_902151455.1 Timema bartmani | reverse complement strand
GGCCCCCCCCCCCCCCCCCGCCCCTTCAATCCCTCAGTCACACAATCATACTAGTACTAGTGCTTTCTAGTGGCGAGTTATGGAATTCATCTTTAAATTTAAATCAACCGTAAATGATTTGGTCCATTTCCTAACGCTTTCGCCGAGTATAGTCTACTAAAATCTAGTTAGATTTAGGAAGGAATACACTTTTAAACAAATAAAAACTTTATTTCGTTGCCAACATTGATAACATTTTACTATATTATCAGTGTTATTTTATAGGTACTACTGGATCGTTGCAGCGATGCCTGCATATTATTGCACTAAAATATATTCTAGATTTTTTATTGGGAAAAATATATATAATAAGACCTCACTTGACTTTCTAATTAAAAATGTACTCGTCAAAGGTTTTCAAATTACATGGATATTTAGCTTTCGTTGTTTGATTTGAATCAAAACTTATATTTTTCCTCTTCCGTCCACGATGAGAAATTTAAAACGACCCCTCTTCCAGCTCTCGGTCTATTCGTTGCACCAAACCACTCAAGTAAGAATTATTAAGCTGTTATTATTTTTAACAAAAGAGAAATATTTTATTTACCAATATACAATAATACGCAAATAATGCCATGGTGATGTAAGCAAATAATGATTTTACAGTTTAGCCACTGCTCACACAGAATGAAAATATGGAAAGTTCGCAAGGAAAATCGAGTTTTAGTTTTGGGATAATATTTTTGCCGGCATCCTGGACCCCTAACCTTTAAAATGACTTCATTGGTTAAAATAGGTAAAACAGTTTACTCTTAATTTCAACTATAAAAAATGGGCGTATTAAATTATACATAAAAATCTGTGTGAGTGTGTGTGTGTGTGTATGAAAAAATAGTGAAAATTTTGGGAGTGATATTGTGTGAAAGACAAAGAAAATGTGGAGGCATGTGAGAGACAAAGAAAATGTGGAGGCATGTGAGAGACAAAGAAAATGTGGAGGCATGTGAGAGAGAAAGTTAGAGAGGGAGAGAGTTAGAGAAAGAGTTTAAAAAAGAATAATGGACAGAAAGTTAGAGAGATTGAGAGTGTGAGTTTGAGATTAAAAAGAGTTTGAGAGAAATAAAGTGAGTTTGAAATAAAGATAGTGAGATTGATATATAGAGAGAGTGAGAGTGATTTAGAGATTGTTTGAGTGATAGATAGCGAGCATTTGAGAGATAGAAATCATTTGAGAAAGAGAGAGAGCATTTGAGAGAGTATAATAAAGATAATGTGAGAGAAATTGTGTGATAGAGAGTGTATGTGAGGGTAGAGAGTGTGTGAGAGAGAAGGATAAAGTGAGAGAGTGAGAGTGAGAATGTGTGGGAGCGTTAGAGAGAATGTGTGTGAGAGCGTGAGAGAGTCTGATAAAGAGAGAATGCGAAACTATAGATTTGGTACTCAAACATTACGGTACTTTGAAATATCATTCCCTCAAAATTAAGTATCAACATGGAAACATAACTGAACTTACTGTATTTGTAAGAATATGAAAAGATAGATGGAGACACAAAACATTACTTTTAAATATAATATCCTTAAAATTAAGCGGTAAAATGAAAACATAGCTTAACTTATGTATTTGTATTGTTACTATTTGCTAAAATGAACATAAAAACCCATTATTTGAACTGAACATCAAAACCAATTATTTGAAAAAAGGGAACACCAAAACTCATACTTAGATAGTTAAAATGGGTATTTTTAAACATTATTCAAGATCATTTTATCGTTTTTGAATTTATAATACATACCTAAACATATTTAAACATCATTTTATTATGCACGAAACAAAACGTAGACAACATTTTCAGGAATTTAACTTAGCATTTTAAATTTCAAATTATGCTCAATATTTTTTATTTAAATGCAATTTAACGATAACACATTCCAATAAAAAATAAATGGTTCCCCAGTTTAGGAATATCAATTAAGATGTGTTATGACCAGCATCCAAAGAGAAAATTGTGGTGTGTTCGGACCAACAAATAAAGATCGAGTTATTATTTTTTAGCCAAAGAGATATATTTTATTTAGAGATTTACAGCCATGCAGGCAATAACGGTTTCCGTGGTGACTAAGCAAAGAATGAAACACTGAAAATGATCTGAGAAAATCGGGTTTTCGTGGAAAACTATTATTTTTTCCGACATCCTGGATTCATAACCGTTAAAATGAGTGGTCGTTTGTCAAAATCTGTTCAGGTCATTTCCTCGTAATTTCAATTACCGGAAACGGGCTTACCAAATTATATATAAGGATTATAATAAATATCAAAATTTACAACTAAGATTAGGTTATTTCTATGAACATGCGACTGTACTTTCAACGCTATGACTACGATCCTCGCGAATGACATGCGCACCTTCAACTTGTGGCCGCCATCTTGTATTTAGAACACCTGGATGATGAAAGAGTTGATTTCCTGTGGTCTATAGTCTATACAACCCATTGTGAGCCTAACCCTCTTGTAAACCAGACGGTGATTATAGGTAACGTGAGAAACACACATTACTGGGACAATCACGGCTTTGTAGAAACCTTTTGTCGACTACTGTCGAACATATTATGACAAAAATAGGTTGGGCCTATAGTAAGTAAACCACAGCGTGACGCCATTTTAGGATATTAACCACGTGGTTCTTGTTTTAACATAGCTATGTCATTAAAAGACCATGTCAAAAATCTAGTTCGTAGCTATGAATATGCATAATTAAGGCAGAATCTATTTATTACTTTCTCGCGACCCCCGGGAAGAAAATTATTCTGATAGTAAAAAATAGTCCAATTCAAGATGGATGTCAACGTTTCATTACACCCTAAGCCAGTGGCGTTAACAGAAATTTACTTTTGGGAAGAGGGGCAAACAATCAAGGTTGTAGGTGGAATTAAATTTCGGCGAAGAGGGAGGAGGGATTTATAGGGGGTGGTTAGCAAAATAAAGGTTTTATAAGCGGTTTACCCGCCAACACATACGGGAGTTAGAGAACCCTCTCCAGTAAAAAGTAAAACAAATTTGGATGCACCAAGAAGCTGGTTAAGGGTTAAGGTGTCGGACTTATGTGTTGGGGGTCCGGGGTTCAATCCTCGGTCCCGGCACAGATTTATCTGATTGCCAAACCCTTCTTTCATCTCCGAAAATACGTGTATTAATTACAATTTTTCTTGGTTTGGTTTGCATAGAATAACGTACTCTGATAATATCTTAGTCTGAAGGTGGAATCCAAAACGGGTGCTTTATAGGTTTTTTTTTTAAATTTCTACACAATGTGGTTTCTAATTTTTTATTTTATATTTATATTGTATTTATTAAAATTAACACTTATGCTTTCATAGATTAGATATTTAATGTCGGTTTTTAGTCAGTAATGAGATTACAACTTAATAACAAACAATTAACCGCGCGAAGCGAGGTTCTATTTTAACTTGAGTATTTGGAATTTTGTATGTCTGTCTGACCGGAACTTTATGACATGATAGTTACCAAATGCGTGGAACAATATTTAAAAATTTGGCAGGCACAGTCTTTGAATTTAGACCGATAGATGTGGGTCTATGTACATAGTTGTTGAATTTGGCTATCCATTTAAATATGGCGGTCGCTTAAAAGGTTGTTAGCTCATCTCAAGTGATTTGAATTTATACTCTAAGCAATCGATCGAGTAGCTAGGGCGCTTTTTTTTAAACGTTGATATAATTGAGAGAATGACGTCTTAAACCGCGTGAATAATTGTTTTTCTCTACCTAGGTGGCGTAGTTAGCTAACGCGCCAGTTTTGTGTTGATCTAGATTGCCGAGGACGGGGGGATCGAGGTTCGAATCTCACTCGGGTGAACTGGGGGTGGGTTTCCTAAATGGCTTTCCACTATCCCTCCAGGTAAATGCGGGTTCAATTCATCTATATTCAACCTTCCCAATTCCTAGCCCATTAGTGTATTTAGTACTTAAGAGTATAAACCGAACAGGTAGGTAAGACGCGGTGCTTCGGTGGCCGCACGGTCTAAGACGTCACTCTTGCAATAGACTAGACAACAGAATAGATAACAGGGAGATCGAGGTTCAAATCTCAGTCGGGTGTAGGCCCTACTTAGGGTGTTTTTTTCCCCAAATGGTTGTCCACTCTACCTCCACATAAGTGAGGGTACACCTGCTCTAAGCTTAACCTTCCTCATCCCTGACACATTAGAGTAATTAGTATATATATGTGTATAACCTGAACAGGTAGTAAGACGTGGTCCTGAAAAAAACAAGTAGTAATTTGATTTCTCTCTAACTTGATCACCAAAGGAAAATGTTAACTTCATATCCAAGGAGAAATCATATGACTGCAGTAACGAAAATAACTTAGAGGGCGCAAGGTCTACTGTTAACAGATTTAAGTAACCAACCTATATGGAACCAGGACCCCTTTTGGTTCAGCCGTGATTCTCCCTCTCCACCAAAATACCGATCAAAGTCTGGTGCAGACTTTTCAAGACAGAAATTCCTCTTCTTCAACGGACGGCAAAGGTTTTCAAATAGGGCTGCCTATCTAAAACGTATTTGTGATAAAGATCAGTTGCGCGGTTACGTCACGAGATGACGTCTCCGGTGTTGTCCAATGTATGTGACCAGAGAGGCGTACGTAACTCGAGACCTTTCACCCTCTCTATCCCCCCAACCCTCACCCCTTTTACTCATCATCTCGCCGACAAACGCTAGAGATTGAAGGGAGGGAAGACTTGTGTCGGTGGCGATGTCTTGAGAATGATGAATCTTGCGTAGAAGTGCAGGTGAGATTAAAGATTAGGGAATAATACCTCTGCCCTCCCTCACCGCCACCCGATGCTAAGACTGCACAGGTTACCGTATTCAAGTTGCCTACCCTGTACCTTTTGGCTTCCAAACTTTCCCCTGTCAATTTCGATATTTAAAGTTTGATTCACACATTCACCAATTTTTTTTAGCACCGCGTCTACTACCCGTTCGGGCTATAAGCTTATGTACCAATTACGCTAATTGTTTTAGGGATTAGGAAGGTTATATTTATAGGTAATGTACCCGTATTTGCGTGGAGGGAGAGTAGAAAACAATTTTGGATAAACCACTCTCAATATGCCTAAATCCAACTTAGATTAGAACCTCGGTCGCCTCGTCATCGGCATTCTAGTATAACATGAGAGTAGCGCGCTAGACCATTCGGCCACCGAAGCGGGTTCGTCGAAAATTGAGAGCAGAATAATCTACTTGAGTGGTGTAGCAATTCCAATCTCCTCACAACAGTAAATGTGGTCTGCTAGAATCTTACTTTGTAGGCGTATGCTCACTGATTGAATCGTTTGTTTTAGGTGCATGTGTAATAACTGTGATTTGGTTGGTTTTGAAATACAGTCAACTCTCGATTCTACGACCATTCACGGTTCCCTGGAAAAGGGTCGTTATTTCGAAGGGGTCGTTATTGGAATTTTAACCGATTTTGTTTCACCCCAGACCCTCATACGCAAAAAGTGCATTTTTTTGAAAACACATGAAAAAATATATCTACCTATTTCTTAAAGAATTCCACTATGGAGGCCTGCTTCTTCTTAGCGCGAGTTTGCTCGACGAAGTCTTTCACGAACCACAGCTCTTCGCTAGCACCCTGGCGCTTAAGTGCTCTTGAGTAGATGTCCCCAGCTTTCAGAACATCTTTCGTTGTGGAGATGTCTTCAGGCTCTTCTTACATTTCTTCTTCCCCCTCTTCATCGCTGGACTCCTGCTGCTCCCTGATTATATCGGCGTTGTCGAGGATGCCTCAAATTGTGATGTCATCGTCTGCTGCTATGTACTCCTCATACGTGCAGTCTGGGGCTAATATCTGCCACGTTTCCTTGTCACACGGCCGAGTGAAAGTCAGGGGGGCAGATGAAGGCGCTGTTGATGAACTAGGCTGCGGTTTCGTATAGGGGCCTGGCTGAAAATTGGCGTCCACTGGTGGTGGGTCGTCTGGGTCTTTGACGCTGGCAACACATAGACTGAAGTCTCTTTGTTGACTGGTAGGACCAAGTGGCCGTGTCGGAATCATTGGGCAATTACCAACGGTCTCACGGCCATCCAACTGACGACGATTCCCTCCATGGCTCTGAACACGTTCCACTTTTTGACATCCTTGCCCATGTCGAGATTTCACACCATACTCCAAACAAGCATCTCGCGGAACTTCATCTTCACTCGCTGGATTATCCCCCAGTCTAGGGGATGAAGCATTCTGGTGGTGTTCTTTGGCAGATGATGTTCCTGAGTTTTTCGAGAGCAGGATTTGCGGGGAAATTGTCGACGAAGATCACGACTTTTCTATTTGCGGCGTCCATCTTCGAATCGAAGCCTTGAAGCCACCTCGTAAACACCCCCGAGGTCATCCATGCCTTCTTATTAAAACCATAGTCACAAGGCAGAAAGTTGCCCTTGAAACCCCAGGGTTTCTTGAACTTACCGATCACGAGGGGGCTTCATATTATCGCTGCCGTCCATGTTGAGCACAGAAGTATGGTGAGGCGCTCCTTACTCCTCTTTGCACCCTTGCTCCCAGCTCATCAGCGTTGTATAAATCTTGAGGCTGATAGCGCCTAAGGATGTTTCTGAGAAAGGGCATCCACTCCCTCAACGGTGTTGGGTCGACCGATGCGCTTTCACCGACGACCTTGTGTCTGGATATGCTGTGATGCACTTTTAAACACTCTAGCCACCCACTTGAACACCTAGTTTTCTATACCTAACCTCAGGGAAAAGTCATCGGCCTTTTGGCATAGGCACGTTTTACGCTCAATGCTGGCTGAACCACTCCAGCATAGCTTGCTCCAGATTCGCGTGCGTCGCACTCTTCAAATTTTTGGCCTTTACATTGTGGCCTTCCTTCTGCACTGCATTCACAATTTCTTCTCTCATTTTGAGAATCGTTAAAAGTGTCGACTTCGGGATGCCATGCCGTCGCGCAATCTCCGTCTTTGTAATCTTCTTTTCATCCACTTCCTGGATGATCTCGTACTTCTTCATGAACGTCAAGAAGGTCCTCTTTCCATTCGTTTTGTCGAATTTATAAGTTCGTATCAAATAAAAAAAATAGCGGTGGTCGTCAAAAATCGTTCACAAAATCAAACCAAAAACGTAACCAAATCGAGAATCTAAATAACAATGGCAACAAGCCTGGCGCGTGATGTAGCGGCAGTCACGCGCGGGGAAACATTGTCTTGCTTGTGGGAGGGGGTGGATAGAGTCAAGTGCTATTGGCTGGCATTGATAGGGTGGTATCTATTTTCATACCTGACCTACCCCAGTTACTAGTAATACAGCGCTCACAAAAATAATCGCAAGTACCAACAATACATTTTACGGCCGATTTCCTTAAAATTTTCAACTTTTTTTTTTACATTTTTCACGGTTTCCCAAAAAAGGGTCGTTACTTCGAGAGGGACGTTATTCCCGGGGTCGTAGAATCGAGAGTTGACTGTATGAGTAAATATCTCACGCTGATTTAACGAAGAAAAGGGAATAGAAAAGCAAAAGAAAAGCTGAAGTTATTTCAGCACAAACTGAGCAGACAACGCCGACAAGGCTGAACTCTTGTGATTGGGAGCAAGGACACTGTTTTGCAGTTTTTGTATCAAAATATTATTTTTTGGTCAAAATAAACAAAAATTTGTTTCAAAAGAAACATAAAGTTTAATTTTCTTCACGTGGTGACATCAACAGTTGTTGAATATGTCATGAGCATAGCGTCATTAGATGGGAAACTTTTTAAATGAAGCGAGAAAGTTATCATTAAATTCCAAGACACCCTAGACAGATATTTAACAACCGTTGATAACCAATTGTAAATTGTGTATTATACGCTGTGCACTTTTAACCGCTAGCCACGCGATAAGTATAAACATGAAAACCGCCTTAAAATATTTGCAACTAGGAATAGTTGGGGAAAAAAATAATCTTGAATGGGGAGTTGCAACCTTAACTTAAAATATAACTTTAAGACCTCATATATGTAAAATCCATTAGATTTAGGGAAATTTACTTTTGGAAGTATTTGATACTAGTTTTTTTTTTAACTAAGTCCAAGTCATTTGAAGTTTGAAACTTTAACTTGGGTTACGAGTACAACCGTATCTGGGTACATGTTTATTTATATTATATTAAAATTGTTGAAAAATTATATTTGAGCATGAGAATCGAGCTAGGGACGTTTGAATATAGAGCACCAATGCTATAACACTCTAACCCACCTCAGTGGCGTAGTTGGCTAACGCGCCAGTCAGGTTGAACTAGACCACTAAGGACGGGGAGATCGAGGTTCGAATTTCGGTCGGGTAAGCTGGGGTGGTTTTTCCTAAATGGTTTTACACTATCCCTCCACGCAAATGCGGGTTCACTTCCTCTAAATTCAACCTTCCCAATTCCTAATACAAAAGTATAATTAGTACTTAAGCGTATAACCCGAACGGGTAGTAAGATGCGGTGCTAAATAATAATAATAATAATAATAATAAATCACCCTACCATTATTATTAGATTTAATTTAATTGAAAGAAGGTTTGTGTCACTTTTAAAAGTAGCCTATGTATTACAGGCAGTGTCGCAATCTTTGTGGTTTTTATTATATTTTATTTCTGAACAAATGATTGCTCATTAGGCCTCTAAATTTATTAAACTCCAGTTAGATAGAGTTGCTCCATTAAACTAAATGTTAGAGCTTACTAGATGCTTTATTTAAATCACATTTGATTCAGATATTGCTTGTCGTAGTGGGTTACCTAGATTTTGTATATATTGTTTGTTCTTTGTAAAGTAGGTGTTCATAATGGTCGGTTATTTCCGTAGTCCACCTCGCAACTCTTGGCCATAAGAGAAAGAATAACCAGGGTTGATACACTGAGAACATTTTGAAATTCCCACACTTTTTCGTATTTTTAATACTAACACATTTTATTCGACCAGTTATTTTTTAAAATCTCGTTGTTTTCATTATTTTCTATTAAATGCTTATAATTCAAGAGTTATTGAAAAATTACCAATAGTCTTCACAAAACTAATAGTTTACAATGATTTTTGCAAAAGACAATAATTATTTTTTTTACTATTCCTGACGTCTCTCTTCCACCAAAACTCAGGTTTTCTCGGGCGTTCTTAAACCCAGCTAATATAATGATAGATAAATTAGCTATATCTACATATAGTATTATTTTAATTGAAGGATATCATCTGGACACGGGAATCGAATATAAGTTATAAAATAATACTTCAAGTAAAAAAATCACATGTTTAAGATGAAGGATAGCATTCTTTGCGGCTCATGATAAACAATGTTTAAAAACGTAAAATAAGAAACATAAGGTTTTACTTTCTCACGTAGATACATTGTATTCGTAAAAAATGTCTACTTCGAGATTATGATTATTATTTTATGAACCCATGAAGTAAAAAAAAGTGGGGTTTTCACTGTTTCCCTATCTGCTGGGACCTACAAACGTTACTATAAGCTAGTTTATTAATGAATATTTTTTGTAAATTATAAATATTTCAAGAGTGGCTTTGACAATTTTTCTCAATATGGAAACATTACAAATATCACTATGCATTTTTTTTTAGATAAACATTTATTTAATGGTATCTGACTAGTGGTGGCTGATTTTTGAAAAAAAAAAAAAATTCAAACCATAATGAGAAATTACAAACGAATGCTCCCCTGAAATAGGTTGGAGGTTTTTAAATGAATTACCTATTACAAATACTGGTAGGAACAAGAGTAGAGAGTTCTAGCT
Source organism: Timema bartmani (assembly GCA_902151455.1). Classification (NCBI taxonomy): domain Eukaryota; kingdom Metazoa; phylum Arthropoda; class Insecta; order Phasmatodea; family Timematidae; genus Timema; species Timema bartmani. The sequence goes on along the minus strand of CABFWB010000106.1, from coordinate 505,014 downwards.
ATGTAAGCAACAATGCCTTCTTGTATTTAAAGCAAATATTAGGACCATTTAATGTGTCTTTTCTTAGTGGAAGTTTGGTTGAGATTAAACGACATCCAATCTAGATTCAACTGGAAAAAAAATCGAACCACGATCCAGTAGATTCGCAGTAAGCCCCTTTGTTCACCCACTCACGAAAGCTGCCAAACAAGTTTAGGTGTGCATACCAATTTTGTTTCGGTTAAGCCATACCGACAGATGACGTAGACCCAGTCTAAGTCTTCTGCTATATTTAAAATAGAAAATAAAGCCCAAACATGAACACAGTTTGGTGTTCCATAAAGATGTGGACAAGTGTGCTATTGTCAAGTTTAGTTTGTGGAGTCCATTTTCCGTTCCAGAAGACGGAACCTTAAAGGATTTTGTCAACTGTGTTAAAAGTGTTCTAAAGAAAGAAAAAAGGTCGAGGATATAGTGGAAGTGATTGAAAACTAGTGAGTCGTTTTATTTTTGGGGTAAAAACTTGTTATGTCTTAGTGGACAACTGTGTTGTACCAACTGATGTCAAGGCGCCGCAGTGAAGAGACATACCTGTCTGTACCTTTTACAATAATTTTGTAAATATATTTGCGAAGGAATAATAGAGTCGCGTGCTCTTTTGAGAGGCTCAGAAAAAAGAACTCCAAAAAGACTAGTCAGTTCTCTATTAGTTGTGAAATGACAAAGGTGTGGTCAAGACTGGGATGAAAATATAGACAACTAAAGAATAGAAACAAGGAGAGTAGTGTTCCTTCTAAAAAGAGTGTGTAGGGCCTATATAATCTTTTATTTTCTTTAAGCAATGCCGTATTGCTACCCTTTCTGGCTATACTTCTACACACTAATTATGCTAGTAAGCTAGGGAAGAGGAAAGTTAAATTTGAGGAGCACCCGCCTTTGTATGGAAAGATAATGTAAAATCATTTAGGAAAAACCAGCAGTCGTCGTAAGCAGACTAGTTTATTGAGGGAGTGACGCCTTAGACCATTCGACCAGAAAAGCGGGTTAATCTTATCTTAAAGTATAGACCCCTATAGTATATGCGTATTGTATATTTAAACTAATAGCAAAAAGAGGAAATGATACTAGCTTCTTGATTTAGATGGAAATGCTTCTAATTGTAAGGACATCCCATTGAAAGAGATAAAAAAAAGTAGCTAACCCAAAATAATTCCTATGGAAAACTTATTTTACGGTAAGCTTTTTTTAAGAAATTTAAAGCCCTTATTCATTTTATGAATTCAACTAGGAACCTAATGTGTGTTTGAAATGTGACAAGTTTATAAAGTTAACTAAAATTCTTTCAAAAAGAGAGACCATTCAGTTTTCTTCGGATTCGTTCTCAAAACAATTCGATGACACTTTTTTTTTCCCCTCCTTGTGCGTGTATGAGGTTATATAAGAAATTAAAAAAATGAATTTACAATTATTGAGGAATCGTCCTATGGTATCAAAAAATTACGTTTTAAATATTATACCTACAATCATTCGTCAATGATTTTATTATTTTCAACATTATTTTTTGTTTTCAATTTTGTTAAATATCACTTTAGAACATCAGAGTGATATTTCATGAAAAGAAAAGTGGCCTACTGTTTAGTGTTTGTGATTCCTTTTTAAGTCTCTATAATCTTTCAAATTTTTAGTAGATATTTACTAAATTGTTTGGGCTAATATTTTTACTAAAATAAACAAAAAAATACACATTTTCTCAAATAATTATTTTAACTCAAATCATTGTTTTGTTTAAGTAAACATAGGAAACACGAATACGTACAAGATAAGCACGATTTATTTCTTCTCGTGTTAAATAGAGTTCGGGCTAATGTACAGGATTATCAAAATATAACCTCAAAATCTCTCGTTTTGGTTAGTTTTATAATATTTTGTGTAGTCAAATTTTCCTTATCTGACACTAAGTTACTAGAATTCCATTACTTTAGGAGTGTCAACTGACAGAACATGTAACAACAATTAATAGAAAAACATTATTAAAAACAAAATTGTTTATTGTAAAAGTTTCGATTGCCAAATTGACAACAAATCAACATAATGATGGTCTTTAATATCATATAGTTTGGTATTTTTGCTTATTATCACTTACCTACACCCCTACCGTATATGGGTTATAGGCCTGGATCTCCTGTCTAGTATTCATACAAGATGTCTTAATTTACAGCTGTCACTTTTGATAGATATTATCATTACCTATAAAATTACACTAGTAATTAATGTTATTAATTTAGACCATAAAAATTTATTTTTTTATTTTCTAAAACATTCTTCCTACCAAAATCCTACTGTATTTCCAGGCACATAGTATTGAGAAACAGCCATCATTCACATTTTACATGACTAAAATACTTTTATTTAAAAACCCCAAATTGTGGATGCAGGAGAAATTAAATTTTCAAACTTGGGATTTAGTGTCAAAATGTCTGAGCTCCATAGAACAAGAGCAGCAATAACAGGGATATGAGAGTCCATATGCCTAATATTCTGGCAATAGCTATCTGAGAGGCCTTTCCCCCTACCAGAACACTACTATGTATTAAGATTGTGAAGGGGTGGAAGGTAAGGCGAGTTAATGGCGGTATTTTTGCAGTTTTTTTCATTAATAATGTTATTGGTTAAAATAAATTAAATATTTCTTCAGTAGTAATATAGAGTTTAATTTTCTTCACATGGTGATATCAACATTTGTTGAATATCCGTCAAGGGTGTCCTGTAAATTAATGACAACTTTTCTCCTTATTTAAAAAGTTTGTCATTTCATGCCGTCTTGCTCACGTGAAGAAAACTAAATATGTTTCTACAGAAGCAATATTTTATTTATTTTGGCAAATAAAAAAAGTTTGACAGTAAAAACTGCAAAAACATTGCTATTAACTCGCCTTCCAGTCCATCCCATTTTATGGTAAGAAAAAAGGCCTTCCTTATGGTTATTCGTAAGAAAATCGGTCTATAGATGCCTCGTAGTTCACGACACACGACGACTCACCCAATATTCTGTCCGACCTTCTTCCACTAAACTTGGTGGTGGCCGTGAAATTCAAATCGGCGCAGTGCCGAGCCGTGCGGGTAGAGGTTATTTTCCGCACCGTCGGTTCGAATGGTATTTTAGAGGGGTAGATGGGACGGCCATCGCGACGCTATTAAATGCACCGCGTCATTCTGCCGAGTAGACACCCTACCCTATTATAGGGACGCTACATCTTCATTTCTGCCATCATTTCATCCAACTAGTATTAACGTACTGTGGCCTGTTTGGTAAAATAAGCGACACCAAAGTTCCATCAGTGACAGACTACCTAAATTAAGATAATATAATATGGAAGATCAATTTTAGCGAGAATGTACAGTTCTAAAAATAAGTCTCGAGGTACATACTTTGTAAGAAAGTTCCAATCAGTCATAAGAGGAATCATGAATGCAAATATCAAACAATAACACACTTTTTCGATATAAAAACCATACATTATTATTCACTTCGCGTCTTACTGCCCGTCCGGAGTGTCCGCATATTTATACTAACAGGGTAGAGATGAAGTAGTCATATTTCAGAGTAAATGCATCCAAATTTACGTGGAATGAGAGTGAAAAGTCGTTTAATAAAACACCCTTAGTAAATTCAGACTGGATTTAAACCCCGACCATATAGTCATTGAGGAACCTGACCAGACGATAATGATGCCTTAATCCACATGCCGTTGATGCAGGCCAACCTATTGTTGGCTTAATCAACAAAGAGAAACATCTACAGCAGTAGCTACTGATTACTCCTGATGACGAGGTCAGGGTTTAAATCCCAGCTGGTTATATGAGGACCATTTATCACATGTGATTTCCCTTACCAATATTAAGACAAATGCGGGCGCGTTGCTTAAAGGCTACAGTCATTTTACCTACACTCCTTTGTTTAAGTCGTTAAGATTACCTGTGTTTTATATTTTTGCATAATATACTTCTACTCGGCCGTGCTATTAACCTAAGAATTTAAAGGAAGTATTGGATTTAAAAATTAAAAAAAAACACCCTTAATTCACCCAACCGAGATTAGAACCCAGCCTCCCTCTAATCAGCAATACAATCTATTATGAGAGTGACGCAATCCTGTGTTAAACGTACAATCCGATATTGTTAGGAATAAACCTTTTTTGACAGCTACAAAAGTTACTAAAATAGTTTTAGTAAATTCATACATCATATCATGTAATCTAAAGATGTCACGTTTTGTACTTAATACCAATAGACTTGCCTGTAAAATAAAACTAATGATATAATAAAATATTACCAGTACACACCACCAAAAAATATGTTTGTATTTTATTAAAAGTTTCTTCCTACCAAAATCTTACTATACAAAAGGAACCCCCACCGAATATCACCTCTGAGGGAATTTCAGGCCTTATGGATAAAGAGTTACTGGCAACATCGACGAAAATCTGTGTTATATATAAGGGAATATTGACCACACGCAAACAAGAGAACGACAACACAGTTTCCTAATTGCATCCATGCAGTTCCCTCAGAGAGGATATTTCAGTGTAGCGTTGTTTCCAGGAAAAGGTATGGTCATACCTTACTTCATATTTCTTCTTACTTATTCCTTTCCCAGTAACATTTCCTCCATGGAAGTAGTAACATTGTCATTCATAAGACCGCGCATCACTGAGCACCCTTGAGGTCCGAACAAGAGAGGGACGGGAGTCATCTCATCTTCTCGTTTCGCGGAGTGATCTCTCCAACACTTGCACTAACACGTGATTCACGCGCATCTATTGTTGCTTACTCGCACTACATCTGTCATCCCATCTACCCGCCAATCCGTGAAGAAGACGGCTGCGGGGGGGAGGAAGCTGGCACTACCGAAGAGTTACGTTTTCCGCCTCGGTGGATTTTTATTAGATCATTGTTTTTAGGAGTTGGATGGATAGAAAAGGCTGTCATGTGCAAAATTACTCCAATGTGCGGATATTTACACCGAGAAGAGTGCTTGGAAAAATCAGCTCAAGATCGTAATTACCCTGGTTCGAATTCTTGAATTAGTATTTGTATAAAGGTTATTATCTATAGGCAATACATTATTAGAGTGGTCAAATATCACAGTGGATCGGTCATGCAGCGGGAATGGTAGAATCTATAACCGTGTTCAAAATATTGACTAGCAAACTCAAAGGAAAAAGAATATATGGAATCAAACCTGGGTCCTCAAAACAAGTCTACTTTTCAAGAACCTGAATAATCTCTCACAGTGACTGTCCAAATTAAGCTACAATAAGACCTAAAAAAAAAAATTCACCCTTTTTCAACTCAAGGCACACTGAAAGGTGCTAAAATTGTCAAGGAACACCATTCCTTTTTTAAGGAGATATTTTATCCTTAAAATAATAAAAAATTAGATTGTGTTTTAAGAAATCAATAGCTAAAATTCTAATAAATGTATTATTTTTAATGGATTTAAGTAGAAAAAATATTTATTTTTTTATCTCCCCACAAAATCCCGCGGCACACCAGTTGAAAAAAGCCACCTAATAACATCAAACTTACATAAGAAAGAAACCAAATCCAACCGGAAGTTCAAATTAATGCATATAACCATTGAATAACTATTATCTATCATCTTCACCAAATACACCCATTTCTCTCTTCACCTGTCGTCGCGTTCCACACAAGTCGTGTCATCAGAACCCACCAATACTGATAGAGTACCTTTGGCCTGAGGGAGGGGGAAGAGCGGCGCGGACATCAAAGAGATTGAGGCCACGCCCTCTCGCCACACCAAGAAACCCCGCCCGAGCTAGAGTAATCAGTGGCCTCATTAGTAATTAGTTAGCGATAATGATGTATGTGTCCCATGGAGGAGATAATGGCCGCCGCCTAGGTCCGCCTCCTTTTGACTCGGGAGTCGGGGCGGGCTGGATAGGCCTACTACACGGTTCCTATAATGGGATGTTTGGTGAATAATGTTGGTTGCTTGGTTTTAGGTTCGTTTCTTTGTGTGCATTGAAGTTACTGCTGTATAGTGTGAGTGACATAATACAAGTAGATTGCTTTCTATCCATGCATTGAAGCTACTCGCGTATAGTATGAGTGACATGATATAAAGGTAAAGGACTTTTAATCCGTGTGTTGAAGTTACTCAAGTATATTGTGAGTGACATAATAAGATAAGTAGCTGACAGTTTTCATCCGTATTTTTACGTACCATTTGTAAATTGCGTATTTCATTCAGTTGTGTGTATTTAGCCTAGTCTTTGTGCATATTTTGAAGACATTTTTTTACAATTTATAAGTATTTTTCTAATTTATAAGGTAATTTTAAAAAAATGCTATCAAAGTCCGGGCTCTGGTCATAATAATGGTTTTAATGGATGTACCATTGCAATATTTCGCTTCCCTCTCCCATACTCTGATTTATTACAAATCTCTAACATACTCTTCATCGTTCCCTCCATTTCCCCATTACTCTCTTCTCCCTCTCCCTCATGCGACTCTCTCCGTAGAGTCCTATCTTGCCATTGGTTGATTCTGTAACAAGAGAAACCTCTTCTCAATGGTTAAAACACTCATCTTCATGCTTCATAGGAACTCTACTTTTTTATTTTTCAAAAATCCACCTTTTTCTTCTTACCCCTTTTTACCATATCTTGTTTATAGGTCTGTCGGGGCTGCATCTTTACAAAAGGGAGATCAGGTTTTGTTGAGCCTTCATGAAAAGAAATGGAGAGAGAGCGAGAGAGAAAGAAAACCTGCCCTATTAATATCATCCTTTCAAACTAGTCGGCGTCTTTTGATACGATTTCTCTCTCTCTCTCTCTCAAGAGTATTGAGGAAGGAGATACATCATTTTATTTTATAAAACTTTTTTTTTCCCAATGATCACTCCACGGGGAAGAATCAAAACTAAATAGGATATTATAAATCTCAAGTACATGGCTTATGTCAACAGTTGAAGAACGTACTAATATCACAAACTGATGTATTTTACCAGGCGTTTCAAAAATAACAAATTCTCGGAAGTCAGAGGCAGTTCTAAATTTACTTTTCAAAATTTCCTTCTCACAAATTTCTTGCTGAACTCATATTATAAGTAGTTATTTGAACAGTAAGTTATGCTCCCTTCATTCAAAAATGCCAAGTATATCATGTTAAGAATGATGTCCTGTTCTTATTGTTAGTCTTAAGATTTATCTTTGGATTTCAAGTTAAAATAATATATCCAATAATCTCTTCTTGGTTTTTAAGTTAATATTTTCCCTTGGTGATCAAATTTTTCTCTAGCACCACGTCTTAGGCCTACTATCCATTCGGGTTATAATCTTATGTACTAATTACGCTAGTGGATTTATGGATAAAGGCTATATTTAGAGGAAGTGTACCTGCATTTGCGTAGATGAGAGTGGAAAACCAACCTCAGTTCACCCGATCGAGATTAAAACCTCCATCTCCCCGTCATCGACAGTCTAGAGGACTCTAATCTACTGCTAGAGTAGCGCGTTTGACCAAGCGGCCACCAAAAAGGGTAATGCGATCAAATTATACAGAAAACAAATGAATACTATATTAAATTATAATAATTATAGAACATCATCGTATTCGCTAGAATTCGCATGTGAAACTTACAAGTATTAAATCAAGATTAACGTTTTCACAAAGCGACCGTCACAAAATAGAAATAAAGCCAGCATACCGTGTGCTCTGTCGGCGGTAAACAGGAACTACCTTTCCTCTCTACTGAACAACGTTTTAACAACCACAAACACTACGTGTATGGAACAAAATCGACACTGAAGAAAATTTTGAACGTCCAAACGGGTTAGCGCTTCATCTTTTATTGATATCCTTTCCTGACTGAAAACTCTTAAAAACATGTTAAATGGAACAAAAAGATTTGGTTGGGTTCCCATTTGATAAATAAATAAAAATGCACGAAAAGCGTATTTGACACCACTGCATAATACCCCTTTACACGGGTATTTTTACGTATTGAATGAAGTATAAGACAACAATTACAGTGTGAACAAACGAACAATTTTCGTGGCGACTATTAGCAAAACAAGTAAATGTCATGAAAACTTCCACGTACAGTAGCCCCATGGCTTCTTTGGTGCTGAATGACAGTTCACAGCTGACTTCTGACAGTCAACAGTTAGGTATATACCTAAATTTTGACTGTCAGAAGTGACAGCTGCTAAACACATGTTTTTTGCAGATCATATGGTTCGGCGTAGGGATACATAATTTGGTCTGTTGGCTTTTCAAAGCCGTCAGTTGTCAGATGTGAGCTGTCAGTCAGCACCAAAGAAGCCATGGAGATACTGTATGTAGCTTGGTAGTAGCATTGTACAAGTTTTAAGATATGTTTAAATATAATCGTATTTAAAGAATAAATACAATTATTACTATATTATCAACTTTAATAATGACTCTACCCACTCAATTGTCGCATGATTTAAGGTAATGGATCTCAAAATATGGTCCTTGAGCCACTGGCGGTCCGCGGTGTCCACAGGATCCCAGAAGTTTGGTAATAGAAATTAATCAAATGATTTTGATCAAATTTAATACAAAAATGAGAAATTCTAATGTTTAAATATTAAAATACTCATACTAATCTGTATTTATTTTCTCTGTAGACACAAGAATGTTAAATTTTTAAAAAAAAAATACTATTATTTACTAATTCAATGTAATTTTATAACTTTTTTTTGGAATTCCATTTAATAAATTGATTTTTGGCTTGCAATTATTGTCTAAAAAATTTAATTGTCTCAAAATAATGTTTTTCTTGCATAGTTTTCAACCCGCCCTCACCCCCCGCTCTCTCCCAGAACTTAGGTGGTGAGTGGTTTTTCCTAACTGGTTTTCCAGTCTCCCTTCAAGTCAATGTGCGTAGACTTCCTTTATATTAAACCTTCCTCATCCATAACATACTGGCGTAATTAGTACACGTGCATTTAACACAAACGGAGAGTGAGATACGTTGTCCTTTCAAACAAAAGTAAAACAAAACATATATATACTCTGTTAGTTAGTTCGAGGGAAGTGGTTTTAATAATTAAAATAAATATAATAATTATTCATAAATAAAATAGCAAAAAAATTCAAAATGTAAACTAAGCTTTTAATTTCTAAATACACAAACCATTTCTTGAAAACTAATTATATTTTTGAGTGGTGGGAGTGAAGGGAACACGAGTTAAGGGAATTAATTTTTGCAGTTTTTATAGCAAAACGTTTTTTGAGCCAAAATAAATAAAATATTGTTCCAGTAGAAACAGTGTTTAATTTTCTTGACATGGTGATATCAACAGTTGTTGAATATCTGTGATGAGTATAGCGGTATTAGAGGAGAAACTTTTTAAATGAAGAAAAAAAGTTGTCATCAAATTCCAGAACACCCTTGACTGATGTTCAACAACTGTGAATATCACCATGTGAAGAAAATTAAACTATGTGTGTGTATTGGAGCAATATATTTTTTAATTTTTTTCCCAAATAAAGTTTTGCTATAAAAACTGCCCCCAAAAAAACTCCCCTTAATTCACGGTCCCTACGCTCTCACATTAATAAGTAGAAATACAGTTCTGGATTTTATGGGATAAGCTGAGTCGTGTCAAAGTGACAATCGGTCGAAAATAAATGAATATAAAACAGAACTGGGTTACTTGTTCAAAGTTTCATTTACCAAGTTTAGCTCATTATTGATCAAAGCTAGTTTTTTCATTTAAGATTATTTTATAGATAACGAAAGTGAATACTTTTTACCACCTGTTCCTTTAGATTGTCATCAAAGCAACAAGTTTTTAGTGGATTAACTCTGGAACCGGACATTTTAAAACATGCAGACACTTCATCTTTGTAAACAAAACAAAGTCCACGTTGTGTCCGTCAAAATATCAGTTTACATAAGAACATGGCTGACAGAAATAGGCCTCTAACTACGCCAAAGAAGAGTTATTTCTGGAAAAAGAGGAATCAAGATTAAACAAAATAATTTCTCATGAACGGATAAAACTGAGCTTCCCATACAAGCTCAAACTTCCTTTAGACAACAACCGCTCGCTAGTCTGACGGCAAATTGGTTTGACATCATACTGTCCACACACGCACAAACTACGGTCTGTTGAGCTCAGTTGCCGTCAGCTACACTGTATATCATCGTCGAGGGAACTGTATGGTCACTGTTGGAAAACAGCGTTGTCATTAATTCGTTCCTGTGTAGTTAATTTGCCCCAAAATATAATACAGGTTTTACAACACACGCTGGTTAGTCGATGTTGCAAGTAGCTCCTTCTTACCCCAGAACACCACATTCAGACAACTGAGAGCGAGGAGATTTGGCAACAGTTAACCGAGAGAGATCGAAGATAAAGCTTTTCTCCATGAGACCTGCAGTTCCTTCAGCAATAATATTGGGTGTTACCACAAAGATCATGGTGGTATTGTTGTGTCGTGGCTATCTGCATGCTATCAGAATAGTGCTTTGTGTGTGGCTGTTCTAAAATTATGCTAGGTTTGGTTACAAATTTAAAATTAAAGTTTAACATTTGAAAAAGGGTTTTGTGACAATGAGTTAGGATAGAAAAAAGTAGGCTTGCAGGTGCTTTAGCGGCTTTATGCTTACTGAACAGAACCAAAAGGAAACCAAAGAAGTCCTGGACCTAGCATTGGCTCCTACAACGTGATAAATTCTCGCATATACGGTTAATAAAAGAGCTTCAGAGTAGCGGTCATGATGACTACAAGAACAATCTTAGGATGGATGAACCGAATGCAGCGTGGGATTAGAAACACGTGGTGAAGCGCACGCCTACACATGCGCCGCATCAAATCTGTCAGACCGGCGTACACACACGCTCAGATTAAAGCAAAAATGGTCTGACATCAGTTAACGGTTTTCAATATCAATCTGATGTATTTTGGTTTAACAAACATCATCCACCTTTGGTCTGAAGACCTCACACACGCTCAGATTAGAGCAAAAATGACCTAACATCATCGATCAACGGTTTTCAAACACGATTTGACGTACTTTGGTTTGACAAACACCATCCAACTTTGGTCTGAAGACCAAACACACGTTCAGATTAAAGCAAAAATAACCTGACATTATCAATCAACGGTTTTTAAACAAGATTTGACGTACTTTGGTTTGACAAACAACATCCAATTTTGGTCTGAAGACCAAACACACGTTCAGATTAAAGCCAAAATAACCTGACATTATCAATCAACGGTTTTTAAACACGATTTGACGTACTTTGGTTTGACAAACACCATCCAATTTTGGTCTGAAGACCACACACGCGCTCTGGTATTCGATCCAATCAGACTAAAAACAGTATTTGTCAGACGACGGGTCTGAGAGTGTATGGATAACTTTAGTAGCCGATTTGGTTATACGCACACATTAAGTACCTTAATTGGATAGGGATGAGGAAGGCAATACTTTTAGAGGAAATGTTAAATGTACCCACATTTGTGTGGAGAAAAATTAGTGAGTAAGGCAACAACCCACCCGGATTCGAGCCTCAAATTTCCCGTCATGAGATTGACGTTTAGTTTGTGTTCCAACCAGTGTGCGTTTGGGCACCAGTAAAAGTAATGATCTGTTGATAAGTAAAATAAATGGTACGATGCACCGAATAGATTTACTTTCCCCCTCTCTTACCTTAAAATATAGACTTTACTAAAAACTATTCATATTTTGTAAAACAAAATAATATACATTATTACAAATACACTCCGCCAAAGAACCTAAATGAAATAATATACATAGTTACATAAACATTGATAAAAGTGTAACATCTGTCCTCCAAAGCACATGACAAACAATTTTAAATTTTCAAAGTACCTCAATATCTATATGTACAGGCGCGCGCGCGCGCGCGCACACACACACACACACACACACTTCAGTTTCAATGCAGATGACTACACAATAGGGGGTAAAGGGGACAGACGAACCAACCACCTACGGATAATATTCCGACAGCTAGAAACACAAACTAAACTGAAGTTTTAAACCAACCAACTACATGTATTAAAAAGAGTTTAGAAAAAATTATATTACAAAAACAACGACGTAATAATATTTCTTGTAATCACCGGCCCAAAGAAATATCAGATCCTATTCCTGTCAGTCAACCGCAAGTCTTGGTAAGCGCCCAGCATTCAGGGTAAACCAGGAACCATAGACGTAGCATCACACATGCAAGCTAAATTTAATTTTTAATTTATTACCACGTCTTAATAACTGTTCGGGCTATACACATTTATGATAACTACTCTAAAGGGGTAGGGATGAGGAAAGAAGTATTTTAGAGGTCTTATAACTGCATTTGTATGGTATGAGATTGGCAAACCATTTTAGGAAAAATCATTCTTAGAAGACCCTATCGGGATTCGAGTCCCGATATCCCCGTCATCAGTAGGTCAGTTTACCACGAGTGTCAGCTACTAAAGCGGGCTACACGCTGAAACGCCACCATAGGCGCAGAGCGTTTAGGCGACTATGAAGGGATCGTAAATTAAGTTTCCATGTTTTAGCAGTTTTTTTAAAACAAAAACACTTTTTGTACTTATTAAAGTATTTCTTCAGTGGTTTATGTTTAGTTTAATTTGCGACACATAGTAATATCTACTGTTCATTAAGGTGGGAGTGAAGTGAAAAAGAGTTAAGGGCAGTATTTGTTCAGTTTTTATAAAAACACATTTTTTTTCAAAATAGATAAAATAATTCTTCAGTAGAAGCATAGAGTTTAATTTTCTTCACATGGTGAATTACACATTCAACAGTTGTTGAATATGTATTCTGTCAAGAATATCCTGGAATTTAGTGACTTTTTTTTCATTTTAAGGTTTTGTCATCTAATGCCGCTCGCTATGCCGATGACAGATATTGAGTTGATATCTAGTGTCCGAACGAAGGTAACTTTTTTGGCCGAAACCTAAGCCAAACTTCGTTTTCTTTTTCACCTTCAGCCGAAGCCGAAGAAATCGTATGTATTGTGAAAAATCGCTATTTTTAAGATTGATGCAATTTCTGTTGCATTTTAAATTTAAGATAGTGTTTATTTAAATAATAGGTCACATTTTGTTTATTGTTATTTAAATAAAAGTATGACAAAAATATCAATCACTTCTTCCGCTTAATATTTGGCTTTGAAACAGTGACTAAATTATTTTTATTTCCATCCAGTCCCACCCAAAAAATTAATCAGTTATATTTTATGTATAGTAATTAATTGCATTAGCCATAGTTTGAGGGGAAATTTCTCAATAAATCTGATAGTAACACTAGACTAGAGTAAACACGGACCATGTGTCAGCACTAGGGGAGAGGGTTCTACTGACAACTGACTACTGACTAGTCTAACGACCGGGTGCCTAAATCCAACGACTTGTCAGTTGTCAGTTGTCACGTGACCGCTCCCGCACCGCACCCACGAACGTATATTAGGTAAGTAAGTTAAATGAAACTTTGGCTTCGGCGAAACCTTTGGTCTAGTTTTAGCTGAAACCGATTATTTTGCCGAAGGTGCAATTTATGCCCGAAGATGGCCGAAGCCGAATGTTTGGTCGAACACTATTGATACGACAATGTGAAGACACCGGTCCCGTGGTGTAGTGGTCAGTGAACCTGGCTACGAGCCTAGGAGTCCCGGGTTCGATTACCAGCCGGTACATTGAGTATTCATCCCGAAAGAGGAACTATCCCAACGGTTACGAGGGTTTGGTTGATTAATCTCAATTTAGATTTAAGTGTTTCCACTGGTTCCACACCCTCATACTTACTTTCAACACACCTCATCTCATCGGGACATGTAAAGTATGAATGTACGATTAGTACATTCGGGCATCCCCTGGGCAACGGTACATAGTAATGGCTAATCTTTCCACTACTGGGCTACGATTGATGTAGCCCAGACGCGCAATATTTTTAATATTTATTATTATTATTATTATTATTATTATTATTATTATTATTATTATTATTATTATTATTATTATTATTATAACCTTGTGAAGAAAATTAAATACCATTTTTCTACAGAAGCAATCTTTTATTTATTTTGGCAAAAAAAAGTTAACTATAAAAATTGGAAGATCACTGGCCTTTAACTTGCACTACCCACACTCTCACCTTAACAATGGTCATGCGCCTAGTGGAATTTGATCAGAAACTTTATAAATAAAGATAACAATTCAGTCAAATTCCGTGATACCCACGACCAAGGATTTAAAAAAAACCTGTTGAGATGACGCTATGTAGAAAATTAAACAAAACGTATTTACTGAAGCATTTATTTTCAATTTTGACCAAACATAAGAGTGACGCCTTAGTTTATTTAGCCACTGAAACGGGTTTTAGGTCTTCATACTTATTTACTCAATGGCATTAGGATCTTGAAAGTCCATTGCCGCACTTACAAAAGTACGCCACCTATCTCTATCTTGAGCTAATTCTATCTAGTCCACCTCATTACACCCTATCTCTATCCTGAGCTAATTCTATCTAGTCCACCTCATTAAACCCTATCCCTATCTTGAGCTAATTCTATCTAGTCCACCTCATTACACCCTATCCCTATCTTGAGCTAATTCTATCTAGTCCACCTCATTACACCCTATCCCTATCTTGAGCTAATTCTATCTAGTCCACCTCATTACACTCTATCTCTATCCTGAGCTAATTCTATCCAGTCCACCTCATTACACCCTTTCCATATCTTGCGCTAGTTTCATCCAGTACAACTTATCTCTTTCAAGTTTAATTCTAATGTTATCCTCCCATCTTCCTCTAGGTCTTCCCACTGGTTTTTTCCCTTTGGGTTTGCCAGTCAATACCCTGAACAAGGTTCTTGAATCTCCCGACCACGCTGCATGTACTTACCACCGCAATCTACGAGACTTGATTATCCTAACAATGCCCTGTGATGAGTACAGGATTTGAAACTCACATCATTATATAACCTCCTACAATCCCCAGTAGCCTCATCCCTCTTTGTACTAGATATCTTTTCAAGCATCTTATTTTCAAACATCCTAAATTTATTTTCGTCGTGTAGTGTAAGCGACCAAGTTTCACACCCAAAGAGCAAAACCGATAAAATTGTTGTTTTGTATATTCTGGGTTTTACATTCCGTGAAGGAAAGCGAGGCGTCAACAACTTACTGACCGAGAAATAGCATACATTTCCAGACTGTATCCCCCCCCCCCTCACCACCAATTCCAACTCTAATATTATTATTGCCAGTTAAAATTGTTCCTAAATATTTCAACCTATTAACCCTGTCAAATTATATGTTGTCAGAAGTAATCTCTAAATTATTTGTGTTCTCTGTGTAGTCATATAAATTATTTTTCAGCGTTCACTTCTAAACCTAATTTCTGCATTTCTTATCATAGCTTATTATCCTTCCTTATCCCAACAAAGCTAAATTAGCTGCGTATCCTAATAGCTGCATCATTTAATGTCAGACCTTCCCTACTCTATTGCATTACCCTAATAGCATACTCTAAGGATACTCTAAGGCTAGATTAAAAAGTAATGGAAAAGTGCATCTTTTTGTTTCAACAGATTATGTATTTCTAAATTATCTGATAAGTGACATCCAGCCTGTACCCTGCCACGTGTACCAGTCAAACATACCTCAGTTCACTTGACATTTTTTTTTTGGGTATCCCAAACTTAACTAAAATCTCATATTATTTATTTATTTATTTTAACTGAAATCGTAGGCCTTTTTAAAATCTATGTATTATTGATGAACCGTTATGGTGTATTCTCACATTTTTTTTGTAATATTTACCAAATAGTAAGAATTTTATACGTGGTTGATCTATTTCTTAAAAATCCACAATGATGATGCTTAGTTATTTCCTCTGCATATGGCGTCAATGTCTTTAAAATTATGTTAGATTGAATTTTAATATTAATTATAAAAAAAATGAACGCGACAGATGAAAAACAATTATATTTCCCTTGTTATTTTTTATTTAAAACAATTTTAGTAAAACACTTTTATTTGGGGTATATTTCATACTTAATTTTCTAGATACAGGGTAATACAGTACGCTTATGATTAATAAATAGTTGGTGAAAGCAATCAATATCCACACATCACGTAAGCATAAGGTATTAAATATATTTTCTTTAAGTTACCTTTTTCATTCCTACAGCATATTCTTTAGATTATAGGTAGTAAATAACCTTGGTGTTGGACAAACTAATAGACCAAACAATTTAAGAGCAAATTAGTTTTACTAAGTGAACTTAGATTTTTTTTATTGATCTTTTAGCAGCGCGTCTTATCACTAGGAAGCCCATCATTTGAAAACTCGTGTTGTCACAATGGCGTGAATAAAAATAGTACATTTGTATTTATTATATTAGTTAGTTTAATTAATAAAGTGAGGAGACCCTCTTCGATAGCCCCATGGTCTAAGGTATCACTCTCCAACTAGACTAAACTGTCAATGACGGGGAGATTGGGGTTTGAAACCAGGTCAGGTGTAATAAGAGTGTGTTTTACTAAATGATTTTACACTCCACCTCCACGACTATATGGGTATAGTTCCTCAAAATTCAGGCTTCCTCGTCCCTAACACATTAGAGTAATTAGAAAATATGCGTACAACCCCGGAAGGGTAATAAGACGTGGTGCTACGGGTAATTAGAAACTATGTACATTATTTAATGGGAAATAGGGAACGCTTAAACCTTTTTCGTTGATGAATGTAAGTCCTCAGGCGTCACCTTTTGTTGCTAGAAGACTAAGTTGAAACATAAATGAATGGTAGAAAGTGTGAACAACATTTTTTATTCACAGCAGTTTACAGCGGTGTCACCCAGGTTTATATGGAATGTTACAGTTTCACAAAGGTACAGGTGCAAACATGCAAATTTTTGGCGGTTCGGCATACACTTGTTAGGATACCGTTAACAGTACAATCTTACAGCAGCGCTACCGTTTCCATTTTAAGCCCCATATGCTAGTTAGATTCATGTCAAACATCTAAGAATCCTTGAAATGTTCCATGCTACACGTGGGTTACCAAGTCCATCTTGCGAATGACGACGAAAAATAGCAATTTGACGTGCCACCCAACAGTAGCCTTCCCTCTAGCACCAAAGGGTGAAGTTTACGGTCATGCATTAAATAAAAAAAAAAGTTTGTGTTCCCTATCACTCATCAAAGTTTTTACAGAGAATTTCGGATCACTTTGTATATATTAAGAAACATTATACAGTAATCCATAAGCAAGTATTATTGGAAGCTTTTAAATAAACTATTTTAAAACCGCTTCGGTGGCAGCATGGTCTAACGTTCTACTCTCGTGCTGGACTAGACTGCCAATGACGGGTAGACTGAGGCTCGAACTTCGATCGGGTGTATTAAGAGTGGTTTTCCCAAAATGGTTTTCTACTTTCCATCCACGCAAGTGCGAATAAACTTTCTATATATATATATATATATATTATTTAGCACCGCGTCTTTATACCCATTCGGGTTATACGCTTAAGTACTAATTACACTAATGGATTAGGAATTGGGAAGGCTGAATTTAGAGGAAGTGAACCCACATTTGCGTGGAGGTAGAGTGGAAAACTATTTAGGAAAAACCACCCCCAGTTCACCCGACCGAGATTCAAACCTCGATCTCCCCGTCCTCGGTGGTCTAACTCAACACGACTGGCGCGTTAGCCAACTACGCCACCGAGGCGGGTCTCTAAATATAACCTTCTTAATCTCTAAAACTTTTAGCATAATTAGTACATAGGCTACGCATGTAAACCGAACGGGTAGTAAGACGTGGTGCTTAAAGAAAATACAAATATTTTAAATTAATTAATAAAATGAGACATATTTATACAATACCAAATGTTGTTGACTTCCAATTAATGTGCTTCTTATAAAAATCATTGGTTTAGTAATGTTCGTTTGCACGTCTACACCAGGTCACCGTGTTAAGTGGAGCTGTCCCGTACCGCGAAGAGTCTGTCACCAGCCGTGTTATTAAAATATAGGAGTAAAAGGAGGAGAGTGAGAGGGGTGGGTGGGAGCACTTTGTTACGTGTAATTAACCTCGAGTCTAAGAGGGCGGGGTGGAGGCCCCCCCATCACATCACATCAACCAGACAAACTGTTATTAAACTACCACGGCTGATAATTGTTTCAGATGGATCGGACGAGAACGCTGAAACGGTCAAATAGAGTGAGACGCCCGCGCTTTTCCCCGTTTAGGAGAGATACCCCTTTAGGGGGAAGCTTACCATGATGAAGCTTTCGTCATGGGCATTACTGCAATTCCCGGCTGGTACCGATGGAATTTTCTCGGGAGGGGAATAATTCCCAAAGTCACCAGGGCTTGGTTAGTTATTAATTGGCTTTAATTCGTCATATTCACTACCATCATCCTCTTACCTCATCGGGACATGTAAAGAACCTCCACGGAAAGGATGTAAGATTAGTAATACATTCGGGTGTCCCTTGGGCAACGGTACGCTAGTATCCTTCCACCAACTGAGCCATAGAATGATGTAGCCCATACACGTCATTATTGTTGAGCAACAATTAAGATCGGAGTTGATGTTTAAAGAAAAGAAAATATTGACGGTCTCTTTTGGCCTTATAATAATGGATCTAAAAAAATCTATATAATAAAATTAATATAAATTAAACTAAAAATAACACATAGACACGGTGATCGAGCCCGGGATCTTTGGCTTAACCTACTATTGCTCAACCCCTGGGCTATCCAGGATTCATCCCGTGCTCAGGGTCATTGTTCATTCATAGTTGAATGCCGAGTCTGTGATGGACGTGCGGAAATCGTCAATTACAGTGATCATTAGTATCGAGAGCTATCAGATAAAACAGCCATCTGCGACTCGGGAGGGCTGTGATACTACCAGGTATACAAGATTGTAACTATAAAGCGAATTTGAATAAATATCAATACACGAGTCTGTATATCATTGTATTTACGGGAATTTCCGTAAGGGGACCACAATTTAATTAATTTAAATTGGTTGCAAGAATACACCTGCACACGGGAAATGAACCCGGAACCTTTGGCTTAGCGCGCCATTGCTCTACCCCTAAGCTATCACGTGGCTAAAATTATATATATAATTTTGGCCTAAGGTGAGAAAAATTCTTATTCACAGAGGTAGGCTATATTTACAGGGGAGGAAAAATTGCCTTTTCAATTTCCCGAATGAGAATGGGTTTATCCTTGGGCTGGTTCTAAGATCTCTAGTAAAGGAGGCTTTCAAACAGTTGGTTCAACACGGTTCCTAATATCTGTATTGCAATAATTCTTCATAATACTCCAGTTTGATGAAATGTTTGAAATTATGATATTTCACAAATTAAAAATTAAAAAAATAAAAGAGACTTTCTCGGGACCCTCAGGAACATTCTTTCGACCCGCAGTTGGTTCACGACTCAGGGTTTGGGAACCACTGCCTTAAGACCATTCGGCCACTGAAATGGGTAGATTTTCTATTATTGAAAAGGACAAATGTTTAGATGCTTTTTCTGACATGGAAATACAAACTTATTTAGTGTTTGAGATTTAGCTGTGCTTTAAAATCCACACGTTGAAGCAACATTTCGTAAATGCACGGTAGTATGTGTCTGGTCTGGTGATGGTTATTCAGTAGGGGAGGAGTTCTTAATACTGAATCTTGACAGTGACGTTAACATCGCCCTTTGCTGTCTACATTACACGTCAGTCAACTAACAAGACTAGCAATCACAGACTTAGCCCCAGCATACACAACACACTAACAAGACTAACGATCACAGACTCAGACCGATCACACACATAGTCCACAACACAATAACAAGACTAGCAATCACAGGCTTGGCTCCAGCACACACAACACACTAACAAGACTAACAATTACAGACTCATCCCCAACACACACATAGTTCACAACACACTAATAATCCTAACAATCACAGACTCAGCCCCATCACACACATAGTCCACAACACACTAACAAGACTAACAATCACAGACTCAGCCCCATCACACACATAGTCCACAACACACTAACAAGACTAACAATCACAGACTGAGCCCCATCACACACATAGTTCACAACACACTAAGGAGACTAACAATCACATACTCAGCCCCATCACAAACTAGTTCACAACATACTAACAAGACTAACAATCACAGACTCAGCCCCATCACACACATAGTTCTCAACATACTAACAAGACTAACAATCACAGACTCAGCCCCATCACACACATAGTTCACAACACACTAAGGAGACTAACAATCACAGACTCAGCCCCATCACACACATAGTTCACAACACACTAAGGAGACTAACAATCACAGACTCAGCCCCATCACACACATAGTTCTCAACATACTAACAAGACTAAAAATCACAGACTCAGCCCCAGCATACATAAACACTAACAATTAACTCACTTGTATTGGTAGACACATAAACTAAATGTCAGCTAGTCTAATCTGGTTTGACAATCACCAGGAAGTCGGGGTTCAAATATCAGCCGGGAAAATCAAGAATGATTTTCTCTAAATGGTTTAACACTCTCTTTCGACTCAAAAGACGGATATATTCTCTGAAAGTCCTATCTTGCTCAATCCAGCCCCATAAGTGTAGTTAAAAGCGGGTAACCCGGACGGCTAGTAAGACACGGTGGGGGAAAACAAACCACCTAGGATTCGAACCAAGGAATCTTGACATGGAAAAATCAGCAACCACAACATCCTAGACATGATTTTTTGTTGTTGTAAATAAGCTTTACCATTATTTCTGCCAAGTAACCTGAAAGAATCATCCATTACTGCCCATGCTAGTGTCTCGTCCACATAAACTAGTCAACTTATGGCTACTTCTGGCTCTCCCCCAAGCCCTATTTCCCTCGTGGAATCCATTACCTGTGCTGTGTGACACGTTTATAGACCTAAACAAAGAAGACACTCATACTAGCTTTATGTCGAGAGTAGTAGACTATACAGCCTTCGAATGAGATGCTCTCAAATGGCGGAGGGGCGGGTTCAATACTTTATTTATATAGCCAGTTTACAGGAACTAGATAGGACTACGAGTTTTAATCAAAATACTTAGACCCGATTTAGGAGAAAATCGCTTTATTCACCGTTTGCCTTTAAGTAAACTACCCATTAAGTTTAGAGTTAGGTAGGTAATTACAAACACTCCTCTGGGGAACACTATGAAAAACTTAGAACCAATTAGTATTACCCTGATTAGTAAAATGATTTCGATTCAGTCCCAGAAAGACAGATGGCATTGCAAAAAAACATTTCTTCGGGTTCAGGGTGCCATGAAACATCTACATCTATATCCATCAAAATTTCTCGTTTGATTTTTTTTACTATTACAATACTCTTTCTTGATATTACGAGAAAGTAAAAATCTTTTACTCAAAAGTGAAAAGGAAGCTTATCGTTGAAATGCGGCCTCTCCAGAAGGTATCCTCCAGGCTTGGACCCTAGCAGCGACCGCCGGTAAAGTAGTGGGTGGGTGTGGATGTGGGGGAAGGAGAGGGGGTGCTGGAAGGTGAAGCGATGTAGTGACCCCAAAGGGGGGTCTGTCTCTGGCGCCGGACAGGCCCATACCTTCCCTCCCTTACCCCGTTCCAACTCATACGACCACTCCAGAACTAGAGCAGTCCTCGTCTGGCTCTAGTTTTTCAAGATTCACACAACTTCACGTGAATGAATTCAACAGACAACAATAAAGACGGTATTTTTTTTGGCACAATGACAATGACACAAAATGGTCATTAGCGGACAAGAAAGGAAACCTACTTGAGGGGAATTCATTTTTCTTTAAATTTGGAAATGTTTCAAACTGCAAGACTAGATCAATTAATGGATTATACATTATTAAGGGTGACCTGGTGGTCTAGGGGTAAGGTGTCAGACTTCTGTGCTGAGGGTTCGGGGTTCAATCCTCGGTTCCGGCACCGATTTATCTGATTGCCAAACCCTTCCTTCACCTCTGACAAGACGTGTATTAATCACAACTTGTGAATGTGAGGAATGCCAGGCCTCTACCGTGGTTCGGATTCCACGTTAAACTGTAGGTCCTCCATTTCATCTCACAATCACCCTACCATTACACATTAGCGTAAGTGCGTATAACCCGAACGGGTAGTAAGACGCGGTGCTAATAATAATAATAATAATACATTATTAAGAGCCCATCTTATGGACAATTAAATTGGGGTATTATATACAAGTTTACTCTGTAGACTTCGGTAGTCTTGGGGGTAAAAATCTCACCTCAGGAACCTATGTGCGTGGTTTCAAACCCAGCCGGGGTCAACGGATTTTTCGGGAGCAATTAACATCCTTAGCACAACTTCCTTCGGAGTAGAAGTAAGGCCGTTGGTCCCATGCTAATAATGGTGACATGTCAAAGAATCCTGGAAGGTGACTGAAAATACCTTTACCAGAAATATTGGTGGACCTTTTCAGTCTCAATCATAGAAATTCTTGTGTGCTGATATAATCAGTCGGTTCAGAAAGTTCACATATATAATATCAATGATGTTAACTAGACATTGTTTATAAACGTCCAGTCGTGGCGCTCGTTTGTGCTGTCCTGAGAAACAAGCTGTGACACACGTGGTAAAGTGCATCTCGGGTAGCCTGGGAGGAAATTCAAAGAGGCCGTTGGATACATATACTCCATTCACGGTAGGAATTACTCTCTGAAAGGTCTTTTTTCCTACCAATATCTTACTATATAATAGATTTCTGTTAGGGAAAAAGGCCTTTCAGAAAACAATTCCTACGCTGAACAGACTTTACATCTTACCTAACATCCAATACAACCGGTGGCCCGTTTCAAGTGAGCAGGCTGATCGAGAAGATTGACTTCGAGTCTAGAGAGCAAAAATTAATTGAATACAAATCCAAACCGCAAGATATAATCTTCATTTAACCAAATAATCCTGAATTACTAAAATGATAACAGTTAAGGTGGGATGGAAGGGGGTGCGAGAGAAAGCCATTGTTTTTGCAAGTTTTTATGGCAACACATTTTTTTTTTGCCAAAATAAATAAAATATTTCTCCAGTAAAAACATAAAATTTAATTTTCTTCACATGGTAACCTCAATAATTTTTGAAGATTTGTCAATAGTGTTCTGGAATTTAATAACAAATTTTTGTCAACATTTAAATAATTTCTCGTCTAATACCGCTGGGCTAATGATGGATATTCAGGAACTGTTGCTATTCCCATGTGAAGAAAATTAAACTCTACTAATTACTGGAGCAATATTTTAATTAATTTAGCCAAAAAAAGTTTTTCCATAAAAACTGTAAAAAAACCCTGTTTTTTTCTCTCGTCCCCTTCCGTCCCACCTTATGTCCACTTCCCCACAGTAGTTTGATATTACGTGAGTGTGTTTTACCGACGCCTTAGCTCAACTGACTGTCTTC
The DNA here is from genome assembly GCA_902151455.1 of Timema bartmani. NCBI lineage: Eukaryota > Metazoa > Arthropoda > Insecta > Phasmatodea > Timematidae > Timema > Timema bartmani. Next base: position 481,512 of record CABFWB010000106.1, on the reverse strand, counting down.
TAAGCTATATTCCGTTCAGGTTATACACCTATGTACTAATTGTACTAATGTGTTAGGAATTAGAAATGTTTCCTTCAGAGGAAGTGCACCCGCATTTGCGTGAAGGGAGAGTAGAAAACCATTTAGGAAAAAACCTCAGTGCACCAGAGAGGGATAGAGCCCCGATATCCCCATCTTCGGCAATCTAGTTTATTGCTAGAGTAGCGCCTTAGAACATACGGCCACCGAAGCGGGTCAATAACTGTTGATTTCACCATGTGAAGAAAATTAAGCTCTTTGTTCCTCCTAATGGAGAATTATTTTTTTATTTCTTTTGACTAATTTTTTTTTTT
>CABFWB010000106.1:469662-481023 GCA_902151455.1 Timema bartmani | reverse complement strand
TTTGACTAATTTTTTTTTTTTTTTTGTATAAAAACTGGAAAAATACTTTCCTTGTTTCGAGTCCCCTACGTTTCCAACTTGACAATTAATAATATTCATGTGTGTAATTTCCTGTGTTTTCCCAGCTCTCCCGCTTTTCAAGGTGCGTGGAAAGCAATCTCGTGTGGAATCCCTCAGCCCTAAACTCTACGTGAACGATACTAGGTCTGACAGTTGTCAATCAACTTAGCCTGCATGTATTGGAGCGTTAGGCCCCGACGAACTCACCTGGGTAGGATACAAGGTAGAGGGGGAGGGGGAGGGAAAGCCCGGGCCCGGTAGTCGTTCCCTCCGGGGGGTACCGGCGCCCCTCGGCGGGAGGTCCATTGTGCCCCGGTCAAGAACGGGCCACCCCGCAGGGACCATATTATGACCTTAGTCCCGTGGTTCAGAGTTCGAGACATGGTAACGGCCGAGAGTGAAAGAGTAGGAATCATATGCGGGCGGACGTTTCAAATTGTTATGAACGAAATGGAAGATTTGTCCCTTTTAATATTAGTTTACCTGCTCCGGTGGCTGCATTGTCTAGGGCTAAATAGACTAGAATGCCGATGACGGGGATATCACGGTTCGAGCCCAGGTCAAGTAAACTGAGGGTGGTTTTCCTTGAGTGGTTTTCCACTCTCTTTCCATTCAAATGCAGTTTTATTTATTTTATTATTTAGCACCACGTCTTACTACCCGTTCGGTTTATACGTTTAAGTACTATTTACACTAACGGATTAGGAATTGGGGATGACGAATTTAGAGGAAGTGAAACCGCATTCGCGTGGAGGGAGAGTGGAAAACAATTTAGGGAAAACTACCCCCAGTTCACCCGACCGAGATTCTAACCTCAATCTCCCCGTCCTCGGAAGTCAAGCTCAACATGAAACTAGCGCGTTAGCAAACTAGGCCACCGAGGCAGGTCAAATGCAGTTAAACTTCCCCTAAATTTAACCTAGCCTCATTTCTAAAAGATTAGCGTAATCAGTATATGTGCATTTAGTACAAATGAGTAGAAAGACGCAGTCCTAAAACAAATAAATAAATATATAACTGTATATTATTTTTAATGCCATGGTGTGGATTGAGGCCCGAAGAATCAGAGTTAGTCTAAACCGAAAATACGATATGTTCTCACCACCAAGAGAACTTTCTTTGTCCAAGAATCAACGAACATACATTCCCACGTGAGGTGTGGTATGTAAAGCAGAGCCGATATAGGAGTGATAAAATGGAGATCGTGTAGTTGAGAACATATTGTAGGTACAATTTTAACAAGCTTTGCTTACCCTGGCAATAGGGGTGTGCGAAGCATCGAAATGTCCATGTCGAAGGTCAAATGTCAATTTTTTTTCGACTTAGAAACCCACAATAACCTTTGAAGCTTCGAAACATTTCGAAGGAATAAGAAAAATTTAATAAATTATAAAAATATTTGGAATATCTTCCTAAATATGACATATTTCAAGATTAAATAAGTTAATAATTTTCAGAAAAAACTATTAAGCTATTAAGCAATAATTTAATTCAGAGTAGTGATTAAGTGACATAATTTAAGAATGGATACATTCATATAAGCATGAAATAATACGTGTATCTTTCTTTACTCTAAACATCTCTCTTTTCTTATGTGCACGTAATGGACAATTTAGAAATATTAAAATATTTAGTCTAAAAAGAGATGAAGATAATTAATATTGGAGGAGGTTACAAAACGATTAGATACATAACCTGTGCACGTCACCAGACATTGTTAGGGTAATCAAGTCTCGTAGATTAGGGTGGGTGGGACATGTGGCGCGAATTGGAGAATCTAAAACTGTGTTTAGAGTATTTACAAGCAGACCCAATGGAAAGATCTAGACGCAAATAGGAGGATAACATTAGAATAGACCTGATAGAGATAGGGTTGGGTGTAATGAGGTGGAATGGATAGAACAAGCTCAAGATAGGGTTAGCGTGCAATGAGGTGGGCTCAAGTTAGGAATATGGTGTAATAAGGTGGACTTGATAGAACTAGCTAGCTCAAGATAGTAAAAGGTGTTATGTGGTGGGTTGGAAAGAACTAGCTAAAGAAAGGGATATGTGGAGTACTTTCGTATGTGCGGTAATGAACGTTCGAGTTCCTAATGCCATAGAATCAGTAAAGTAGTGCCATTTGACAGCGACCAAAAAACTTAGCTTCGCATGTTTAATGCTTCGATTCTACTTTGCATATAAAAATAATTATTGACCTTCATACAGCCCTACCTGGCAACACTCCTCATCACACCACTGATATTTTTTAAATGTTTATTTATGTAAAAATTGTCTAGGAACTTCAACGTTTTCCTCTTAAAATAAACATTTACTATAAAACCCTAGGGATCGCCATGGGTGGAAATGCGCATGCGCAAGTGCCCAGTGACTTTCTGTCTCGTGATTTACGCGTAGGGTCACGTCACGCTACGTCCTTTAGGTCTAGTCACAAATCACGTGATATATGACATGGCTGCCCCCGCACCACCTTACACGAGCGTCTGCGCATGCGCGAGTTTTACTAGGAACTAACATAACATGTGTATTTACTATTTATGTGTGATCATCTGTGTTTATTATTAGAACATAACCGATCAAACCTTGATGTTGACGTGGTTTATGTTAATTGTAAGCACATCCAGGTTATTTTTTTAAAAAGTGTAACACCCTACGCTGAGTTACAGTTATTTTCTCATTGACAACACAGTTAAGGTGGGAGTGTAAAAGACGCGAGAAAAGGCCACTATTTTTGCAATTTTTACAGCAAAACTTCTTTTATCCCCAAATAATTAAAATATTGCTCCAGGAAAAACATATAGTTTCATTTTCTTCACATGGTAATATGAACAGTTGAATATCTTTCATGAGTAGGGTCCGGATTTCGCCTTTTCTTTTCTTTGCTGGTAAAACATAGCCATTTGAAATAAATATACATTTCATATTATTACGGGGACAATATGTTAATTTTATAGTGCCTATGGTTGCCTTTTTTAGTTGGTTTTTGCTTAATTTATGAATAAGCGCCTTAGCGCACCTATTTAGGCTTTGGCCTTTCTCTTTATCACAAGGTATGGATTTTTTGCTAAAATAGAGTTCAGTTTCTTAAAAATTGTAAGTTGTGGCTCAATTGTTTGGAGTAGGTTTGAAAAATCGAGATCTTGTTGAATAGCTTCCAACGAGCGTAAATTGGGTGGAGGACAATGGGAGCAGTGACAGACATTGTGCGAGGAAATATCATGCCATTACAGGAGAAAAGTTCAACTTATTCGGCAACGGCAAATTTGATATTTTGTCCCTTGAAATCGTGTGAGGTGTAACTCAACTTTTAAACTTATTAAAAAAATATTATATCTGGAAATATAGCCCATTTCACTAATTAAAATCTAAAAAAGTAGCTAATGATATCACCAGCTAATTACTTCAGTGGCCGCGTGATCTAAGGCATTACTCTAAATAAGAGACTAGACTGCCTACAACGGGGAGATCGAGGTTCGAGTCCCGGTCAGGTGTACTGAGGATGGTTTTTACAAAATGGTTTTCCTCTCTCCCTCCAAGAAAATGCAGGTACACTGCCTATGAATATAACCTTTATAATCCCTAAAACTATCATAGTAAATAGTACATAAGCGTATAGCCCGAACGGGTAGTAAGACGAGGTGCTAAGAAAAACCAACAAAAACAAGCATCGGGCATAATTTCCCCGTCAATAAGACGAGAGTATTCCAATGAGAAACTATCTCCTCAACAAAGCATTCAAACGGGATTCACGCCGAACATCTGATCTACAGGCCGAAAACAGAGCACGACAGTCGAGCTCGATAACGCTGAACTAATCCTACCAATGAAGGTGACAATCTTATTGCAAGATCTGTTCCACTTGGAAATCTTCTCGTCAAATTGTGTTTGATAGAGGATTATTTTAAATATAAACAAAAATTGAGAGCATAAGAGGTCGAGGCATGTATAGTCGAAGTAACCCCGTGTTTCCAAAAGTATGCGAGTAAACCGGTCTATAGAGAGGAGAGGAAATCCCTCTTCCTCCTTGTATACCACCCACTCGCGAGAGAAAGGAGAGTTCTCAACAGTAGACTGACTACCCATCATGATATATCTGGAAACAGTATATGAACAGTGAACAGCCAGAAACCGATGCGATGAAAAGACAAAACGCGCCGTCACTCTTCGAGCGTTTCATCTGGAAGTGTTGATGATTACTACTAACGACTTAACCTCAAACAACATGATGAAGCAAATTAAGTTTAAAGAAATGCATCAGCATTCTAATGAATAGACTACTCGCTTGGGATCCAAACGCAAAGTGTCTTAGCGTCAGTCAACTGTTTGTAACCGTTGAAGAACTAAAGTGCCGGCAAAACAGGAGTTTCGTATGTAGATTAATAAAACATCGGGGTCAGGTTTTTTTTTGGTCACCTTGTCTTATTACCCGTTCATATTATAGATCTATGCATATTTACTAATTACGCTAATATGTTAGGGACGAGCAAAGTTGAATTTAGAGGAAGTGTACCTGCATTCACGTGGAGAGAGTGTGGAAAACTACCCTCAATACACAAGACCAGGATTAGAACCGCAATCAAACGGTCATGGGCCATCCAGTCTTTTTTTCTAACGTGACGCCCTAGACCATGCGACTACTGAAGAGGGTTGAGAGAGGGGGTATTATTATGGTCAATTTAATGTTACAGGTTTTGAGGGAGGATCGAATGGAACGCGAGTTAGGGGCCGCTAATTTTGGCAGTTTTTATAGAAATTATTTTTTGCCACAGTAAATAATATATCACTTCAGTCTTCAGTAGATAAACCATTATTTTTATAGGAAGTCCAATTGCGACCACCAACATTGATCAATGACATTTGAAATTAATTTATTATTAATATTATTTAATTTATTTATTAAAAGTTATCAGAATCTAATACTTCCTTACGGATTAGATTTATTTTCATATTATTAATTAAATTGACTAAAAATGTAAATACAAATATTAATCATTTTTTCGTCACAGTGGCTTATCCAGTTTTCAAATAACGGGCTTCCTATGAAAATCAAACTGTACAATTAAGTTTATTTTTCTTCATATTATTAGTAACCTCAACAGTTCCTGAATTCTTGTCATTGGCAACGCGGGATTTGACTAGGACATTTTTCTTCATTTGAAGAGTTTCTGTTCAATGTCCCTATGATGCCCAACTTGCTCATGACCAAATTGAAGAACTGTTTGGATTATTATGTGTGGAAAATTTAACCATCTAATATTTTTTGGTCTAAACTTTTTTTGTCATAAATAGTGCAAACATACTTGCCTTAATTCACGTTCCCATCCACCCCAATATTAATGAGGTGTTAATATCTGTGCATTATTATTACGGGAGTATTTAGCCTGCAGCATTGGTTTCACTTGAAAGGTACACAGGAAAAGTGGTACAGTCCAATTCTAGCTCGAAATGAGTTAGTGCTTCCATCTGTTAGACAATTATGATACCTTTTTAATGCACTTTATATTAGAGTTTTAATATATAAAGTGCATTAAATATATATATTTGCTGGGGTCCTTATGAGGTTTTTAGATATAAAAGTTATTGTCCTGGAAAATGCGTGTAATGTGACTTTCCCCCCCCCCCTTTTCCCCTAGTACCATTCATTTACAAACTAAAAACCTAGAGAAATACACCTCGTGGGTCTACCATACACTCAGTTCAAGGGTTTAGATTGGAAAGGAGATATTCAGCGCCCTCAAAATACAAAATTCTAGGTATAATATAGGCCTATGTCACAAAACCTCGAATCCGTGTACGACAACTAACAGTAATGTGGCGTTTGGCATTCCCATGACACGGGCGGACGGTTCACAAGATGCAACTTAGCATAGAATGTTCTCGTTTAAGTTTCACCTGGCGCTCCTAACCAGTCTTTACTGCTACCACCAGACCAGTTGATGCCACCGCTGTCAGTTCGCAGAAAACTGATCCAGTTTCCAGGAACCGTTCGAAAAGGCTTTCACATCATCATCAGACAGGTAGACCTACCTCGGGCGTGGATATAAAGCGAACAAGAGTTATGGTGGAATGGGAGACCGCTCGATTTAAGCAACATATGTTTGTGTTCTTTCTATAGCAAAAAGTTTTTGACCAAAATAAATTAAAATATTTCTCTAGTAGATACATTTGGTTTAATTGGTGTCCCGACATAACGTACCACCGACAAAACGTACCACTCACCACTCAGGGGGATGGCAGGGTCTTCTAATAACTCTTGAAATATCTACCATGTGAAAAAAAAAACGTACCATTTGAACAACAACACGTCCCCCAGTGGCCGGCCGGTTTTACCCCGTTAGGTTAGGTTAGGTTAGGTTAGGTTAGAATAAAGTGGATAGGACCCTTTAAGTGATCTCGAACGATGCTCAGTTAAAGGTAAAGGAGCGGATGCAAGAGGCTAAGAAAAGGGTTCGAGAAGAAGACACGTCAATTACCAAAGTTTACAGCGATACTCCAGGCAATCTTCTCGACAAAGGTAACTTTGCACCCTGTTTTATAATATATTGTATAGTTTTGGAATTCCCCCCTTTTCCCCTAGTACCATTCATTTACAAACTAAAAACCTAGAGAAATACACCTCGTGGGTCTACCATACACTCAGTTCAAGGGTTTAGATTGGAAAGGAGATATTCAGCGCCCTCAAAATACAAAATTCTAGGTATAATATAGGCCTATGTCACAAAACCTCGAATCCGTGTACGACAACTAACAGTAATGTGGCGTTTGGCATTCCCATGACACGGGCGGACGGTTCACAAGATGCAACTTAGCATAGAATGTTCTCGTTTAAGTTTCACCTGGCGCTCCTAACCAGTCTTTACTGCTACCACCAGACCAGTTGATGCCACCGCTGTCAGTTCGCAGAAAACTGATCCAGTTTCCAGGAACCGTTCGAAAAGGCTTTCACATCATCATCAGACAGGTAGACCTACCTCGGGCGTGGATATAAAGCGAACAAGAGTTATGGTGGAATGGGAGACCGCTCGATTTAAGCAACATATGTTTGTGTTCTTTCTATAGCAAAAAGTTTTTGACCAAAATAAATTAAAATATTTCTCTAGTAGATACATTTGGTTTAATTGGTGTCCCGACATAACGTACCACCGACAAAACGTACCACTCACCACTCAGGGGGATGGCAGGGTCTTCTAATAACTCTTGAAATATCTACCATGTGAAAAAAAAAACGTACCATTTGAACAACAACACGTCCCCCAGTGGCCGGCCGGTTTTACCCCGTTAGGTTAGGTTAGGTTAGGTTAGGTTAGAATAAAGTGGATAGGACCCTTTAAGTGATCTCGAACGATGCTCAGTTAAAGGTAAAGGAGCGGATGCAAGAGGCTAAGAAAAGGGTTCGAGAAGAAGACACGTCAATTACCAAAGTTTACAGCGATACTCCAGGCAATCTTCTCGACAAAGGTAACTTTGCACCCTGTTTTATAATATATTGTATAGTTTTGGAATCCCCTCAAATACCTTGTTAATCTTGAAACAAGCTTGTACAGTTGACTCTTTAATCTGGTTTCAAGAACTATTCATGCTTTCTATGGTGTCTGAATCAGAAGAACTATCAAGAGACTGAAAAAATGTTTGCTCTAGCATACCTAAAAAATCAAAATCACACCCAAAAAATTGACGAGAGCTTAACCATAGCTTATTTTAAACACGCCAATATGACTATAAACAATATATAATCATTATGCCAGTCCAAAACCTCGTTAAAGTGTGGTGGAAATCAGCCGAACTAAAGAAAATAATAATTTCGGCAAATATTTTTTATGCATTTTCTATGTACGTAGTGGTAAGTTCTGTCACATGATAAATAATCAAGAGTCATTAGAAGACCCTTCGCAGGTAGCCTTCCACCTGAGTGGTACGTTTTGTCACATGGTAAGTAATCAAGAGTCATTAGAAGACCCTTCGCAGGTAGCCTTCCACTTGAGTGGTACGTTTTGTCGCGTATTCGGTTTAATTTGCTACAGATCTCCTTATTTCTAAATTATTTATCATGAATATCGCGGAACATGACCTGGACTTTTTCTCTTAATTTACTAAATGTCGGGCCTAATACCAATATGACCGGCCTCCTGAGCTCGATTCCCGACTGTTGTTACCCTAGGTATTTTTTCCCCAACTGTCACCAGAGCTTGGTTAATTAGGCTTAAATTAGGTTTAAGTATTTCCACTGGCCTGATTTTGATTGGAAGAACAGTAGAGAAAATTCAAACATATTTCTTTGTGGCCAACATTGAAAACACTTGACTGTATTATTTGTGTTATTATATAGGTATTGATAATATCTATCAAAATAAACAATTGCAGATAACATGACTTAATGTATGAACATATTAAAATGGGCTTATACTGTTTTTTCTACAAAAATTATACTATAATTACATCAAATGTAGCAACTTTTTTTGTTATAAAATTTCCAAAAATACTTAAAGTGAAAGAGCCTTCTGAATATTTTTTTAAAATATGGAAATGGCACTCATGAAATTTTGAATCCACTAAAACAATCCTTAATAATTTTTGGTAATGTTCATAATTTTAGTATGGCATTTTACAAATTTTAAAGTTAAGAAAGACTGAATTTATATGAAAACTAATCAACTTGTTGCTCTGAGCAACTTAATGTGGCGCAACATTATAGAACAACAAATTGATTACTTTCAGCCTAAATGCAATCTTTCTTAACCTCAAAATCCTTTATTATTTCCCAATTTTCTGCAGTGGCCCTGTTAAAAAAACTTTATTTGTTTGGGGTAAGGCTGGATAGATGTTTCTAAACACGTAGCTTAATCACATACCTGCGACATTTCACATAGAACGTTATTGAAAATGAGATAATTTCTCTTTTTCATGACTTTCTTTAAATGATAGAGCCTTAAAATATGGGGATTTTAATCATAAAGGGACATATTGATACGTTTCGTCTCCATTTTGGCTTGAGCCGTACTTTAGAATAACTAACCACTCCTTAAATAACGCGATATTTCTGGACGTCAGAAACGCGTTTCAGCACTTCAATAGGTGGCCAATTTGTGTTCGTTATTTATATGGGACCATTATTATTTTAAAATCTGTTAAAGTAGAAATATCGAGCCACGTATTATTTAATATAAGTGTAAGCTAATAAACTATAGTCAAGAATACAAAAAATATAAATTAAAATATGACAAGAACATATGACAAAAGGACATAATAGCCATACTCAAACTGCGTATTTTTATGTAAACAAATTTAAGAGAATAAAATAGTAATTTACATAGATATAGAGTAGGGTTTATTTATTAAATATTGGTTGAGCAACTTCAAGATGACCCACTTCGGTGGTCGCATGGTATAAGGCACTACTCTCACAGTAGACTAGACTGACGATGACGGGGAGATCGAGGTTCGAATCTCTGTCGCGTGTACTGACAGTGGTTTTTACAAAATTGTTATCCACGCAAATGCGGGTACCCTTCCTCTTAAATAATCTTCTTCACCCCTAAAATCATTAGTTTAATTAGTAGGCCTACATAAGCATATGGTACGAACTGGTAGTAAGACACGTTGCTAAAAAGACACTTCAAGATGGCTTCACAATTTTTTATAGATATGGTTTTGACTGAGTGTCAGTAATTAAAACCGCTACAAGAATGTCACGACCATCACATATATATTTTTTATACTGATTAGGAAAAAATGTACAAAAAACCAACACGCAATAGAGTTTTAAGCCAGTAATCACCCGATATCTCGCATGTTTACCACTTAGTTTACTTTAGTAAAAAATAAAACACAAGCAAGTATAAAAACCTTGACAGTTTTATGAATATATATACTAGCTCCCCTGAACGTTAACTAACACAAGTGCTTTTATTTTAATAATGAAGAAATTCACTTCTCAGTAATGTAACCTAAGAAGACATAGCCAAAGTTTCATTAACTAATTAATTATGATATTAAAAATTAAGGTAATATATACATTTTACTTTACAGTAAGGACTTTTATCGCTACCACAATAATAATATCTTAAGATGTTAAGACAAGAGATTCCTTTTTATCCTTTCTCGTTAACGAAGCTGTTGTTTCTTTTATTGAGGGATGTCGGTGGTCCTTGAAGAAATTAAAATATTTCAAGAGTTCAAGAAATTCTAGAAGAGCTAGTCGTACATTAAGCACTTTTGCCTTTCATCCTGAAGGCCAAGGTTTGATTTAAATGAATGAAATAAGGATGGTTTTGCTATGTTGGGGAATGCAGATAAAGTCACCTTTTACATTCTATTCAAAGATAAACTCACCGACAGCTGGAAGTGACTTATCTTTCAAAGCATCCAGCTCGAGTGTAAAGTACGGAGTTTTTTTTACGCATACGTTATCCTAACCATGCTGCTTAGCAACGACAAAAAAAGTAATACATAAATACTTTTTAGGCTAACATCAGTTGCATTAATTTAAACTAAATAAAGAGTGATTACACTAGTTAAGTGAAGTTTGGTTAAGTTATTATATTAAATTCGGTAAGAATTGATCAGAAAGTTTGGTTACAATCGGCTAAGTTCAATGAATTAAATATTTTAAAACTAGTTGAAGTACCCGGTGTTGCCCGGAAGAAATTAGACTGTACGTGGAAGGTAACTTTAAAGTTAGTTCCCTTAAACTCTGCTTTGTCCCTGGTCTTTTAGCCTCAAACTTGGTTTTTAATTTATTTAAAATAATCTAATCCAAATTTTAAAATCCTGCCTTCAAGCTCCACATGGGGCTACTGACTTTTTTTTTTTAATTTTTATACTTTTGCATGAGGTAGTTATCGTGCAATGCTTATGACAAATAAACTCTTCATATTATTAGTCTAATAATGCTTTGCTTCTGACACAGGTTTTTAATTAATTTAAAAAAAATTTAGTAGAAATTTTAAAATTCCAGTATAGAGGTGCACACAGATGCACATGTATGAACAAGTTGTTTCTTTAAAATTTAAAAAAAAGAGATACAAATCATACACGTAATTTTATTTCTATTTTATGGTCACCAACTACACTCAGGGCGATCAAGTCCATTTACCACCTCTCCTACAGTATAGAGAGACACGAAAAAGAACTGCTATTTTGGCTGCTGCTAGTTTACGCACTTCACTATTCTACTAACAATAGACTTTCATAAAAACCGCTGTTTGGATTAAGGCCTTTTAGAAAAAAAAAAAGTTTCGTTGTTCTCTTATGTCCACCGTGTTTACCTACGTCTTTTCTTCTCGCCCCCAGGTAGCCTCCATT
>CABFWB010000106.1:442865-469535 GCA_902151455.1 Timema bartmani | reverse complement strand
AAAAAAGGCCGGCTCAAAGCAAAAATGGGATGAAAATGGCTAATTCTTCTGTCAGACCTTTATTCAGTCTTCTTTTCATGCTGTCAATGGTTCAGTCAGAAGAAAGAAACGGGCAAACATAAGATACGGATCGGGGATGGATTTTTAACTGGATACGACAAAATGGGTCGAAATATCAATAGAGAGGTTAGACGATGAAAACAAGATTTCTTCCTTAGCACACGCTATCTAAATTTCGGAAAACATCTAGAGTTGTGTTCTCATTTTACAATGACTGTGTGATCTGTATCGCGGACACTACATTTTATATAAAAGAATACAACGTTAGAATAAAATTTAAACTCTTCTAAATTTAAGGGGTCCCAAGGGTGTACAGAGTGTCTTGAATTGTTTTTAACATTTATTAAAAACAATCTGGGCAGTTATTATTGTTCTCTCATAATCAACCAACTTTAGTTTACAGGCAACATCCTTTTTTTTGTGTGTGAAAACAAATCACATTATTTTCCATCAATTTTCTTCACATGGTGACCTCAACAGTTATTGAATATATCATAGACATTAAATAATTTGAACCGGGCATGTAGGCCTACTCTTCATTTACATATTTTTTTTTGCTAAAATGCAACAATTATTATGACAAACATTAAATATCTGTTGGCATTACTTAGCGTAGAAAATTAAACTAAATGTATCTACTCAACAATGTTTTATTTATTTTGGCCAAAAAAGTTTTTTTTGTCATGAAAACCTTAAAAATACGAACCTGGACTATCGTTCGCTTCCATCCTACCTAAGAAGTTAAAACCTCGGTGTGCTAACATTTGCTTCTTCATACTTTTTTCAACTAGATCGTTTCCATTTCAATGATTTTGTAGAAAACGCTGTTGCAAAAATAATTTATATTAATAAATAGTTAATGATAGCCAGGATTCTAACCACATCCCTTAAAGATATACCAGTAGACTAGTCATCGCATTTGTCACCCGCATCATTCCACACGAGTGTGTGTCGATCCGGGAGTTTGCCCGACGTGATGCCACATAACGTTGATAAATAATACCCTTTGACTATCAATTTTAAACTCGAGGCGAAAAAATATGCGGACACACTAACTCGATCAAACATTTATCCACGACACCCCCTCGTTCACGTTTCGGCCGATCTTAGCCCCCATAAATTGAACAGAGGGGGGGGGACTGAGACCAGATGAGGTATTCTGATAATGAAAAACCGGTAATTTATGTGGACGCACAGACTTTACAGCATGCTAATAAGAGACGATTTGTTCATGTGTGTTTAGGTTCACCATGTTTCTACCCTCCAACCAAGTCTGCCACGAAGAACATGGACTAGCAGATTATTTGATACTGCGGTTAATAGCTACTACACATGTCGGTAGGTGGGGCACAGGTATAGTCGCTGTCTCTCGTGTGTATGGTAAAACCACTAGGTCAGTGGTTCTCAAATTGTGGTCCGCGGCGGTGTCCGTAGACGGAACCATTGGGAAGAAATTAAATATTAAGTGAAAGCGCTAAACTGCAAACATGTCCAACTTCTCCCTAACTGAGGGCCGCATAATTTCTTGGGGATTTGGCCGAGGGCTATACATAAGATTTATAATATCTAACGCACAAATATAGTTTCCACCCCCTACCCACCCACATACACATACACATATATACACACACATACATACATACATACATACATACATACATACATACATACATACATACATACATACATACATACATATATACATACATACATATATACATACATACATACATACATACATACATACATACATACATACACACATACATAGTTGGCACAAGTAACATTATACTTACGATTCTAGAAACCACATGGAAGTTAGCGAGCACTTACGTCAGCTCCAAGAGCCTGATTTGTTGAGTATTCATGCAACTATTCTGAGTCCTCTAATTCAACAGTACTTTGTACCACAAGTAGTACCGTATCATATGTGAAATGTGCATAGTAAATACATTATAATAAAAGTGTTGTATTTTAATGCTCGATAAACACGTACATTAACAAGAGTGACGCATCGCACGGTTATCAAGTGATCCGCTTTTGGAAAAAGTTTGAGAACCGCAATAGGTAACCTATACTTCTCTAGGCTGTTAGTTTGTAAGTGAAATTCTAACAATCTGTTGTAAGCTAGATATCCCAATGATGATAATCCACTGATAACAATTAACACCTCAATGAGAGTGGGATGGATGGGAGCGTGAATTAAGGGAAGTATTTTGAAGTTGTTAACATACACTAGCTCCCGTCACAATCGCATGTACTATATAAGGGTCAATTTTTGGTCAAGAAGGTTGTGAGGCGTTGTGATACGCACCATCACCGAGGTTCAACACCTGATGTATTTTTTAAAACTTTCTTCCTATCAGAATACTAAAGGTCACGCCACTAAGGACCAGTTTATCGAGTCAGTCTTTTAGTACGCCTCGCTACACTAAATACAAGACGACACCTACTTAAACTTGAACGAAATGGGCCAATTTCGCACAATGGTCATTTTGGTCATTCGAATGACAACAATTCCCCCTGATTAATTATTTAAAGCAGGCTGAGAACTGCTGTCGGCCCTAAGCGAAAGGAAAACTTACATTATATCGGGTTAAGTATACTCCATTCACGGTAGGAACTACTCTCTGAAAGGTCTTTTTTCCTACCAATATCCTAATATATAATATATTTCTGATATGTAAAAAGGCCTTTCAGAAAACAATTCCTACGCTAAACAGACTTTAGGAGTCGTCCCTTTCATTCTGATGGATCTGGTGCAAGTACAGACTATGAGCGACTCTAGATAAATGTTCCGGGATTGGTCAGTAGAGAACACGGGAAACAATGTAGGTGTGCCCCGATCAGGGACCCAAGGTCTTGTTGTTGCGACAGTGATCTAGTTCCATCCCGAGCCCTACGAACGTGTGTCCCCGACTATCCAGTTACCCTAGGAGGGGGAGGGCAAGCTACTCAATATGATCTAGTACCTAATGTGTATAATCTGTTATCATTGGTGCGGGGCCGGGTCGGTCCATCCATCAGGGCCCCAAGGGGGCGCGAGCTAGTCCAGGCACTGCAATTAGCCCGCACATTATTCGGGTGGTCCAGGCCATCAACGAGGTGCTCCATCATCGCCCGCTACACCCTGACCAGAAAACTAAGGCGCACGCACAGCGACCATGGGACATTCCAAGAGGCGTAGCGTCAGGATGAACTCGATAGACTTCTACTTGATTCACACGTTTGCCGAAAATGGTGAGAGTAATCTGCTTGAGTGGCGGAGCAATTTTAATCTTAAGTCCAGGGGATCCGGAAGCTCTTTGGAAGTGGGTGGTGGGAAGAGGGGGAAGGGGGAGGGCTCTACTGAAAGGGGGGTCCAGGCTCGTTCCTCAGTATTATTATTATTATTATTAATTTAGCACCGCGTCTTACTACCCGTTCGGGTTATACGCTTAAGTACTAATTACACTAATGGATTAGGAATTGGGAAGGTTGAATTTTAGAGAAAGTGAACCCGCATTTGCGTGGAGGGAGAGTGGAAAGCCATTTAGGAAAAACCCCTCCCAGTTCACACGAGCTAGATTCGAACCTCGATCTCTCCGTCCTCGGTGGTCTAGCTCAACAAGATTGGCGCGTTAGCCAACTATGCCACCGAGGCGGGTCCTTCCTCAGTAAAATTTTAACTCTGAATGACTTTTGAAGCTATTTGATGAAGGTTTATTTTTCATGGGTAGTAGAACTTTGTTATACCTTTGTCATAATATAGTGATAAACAGTAGGAAGGACCGATTAGACAAAACGAACTTTTTTTTTTTGCTAGTTTGGAAGCCCCTCAAAGCTATTTGTAGTTTTTATTGCCTAAATTTTTTTTAAAAACTAGATAGATGCCGCTAAAAACTAAGTGTAGTAAGCCCCTACGAGTAAATTTTGAAAATTGGATGCCCTTAGAAGTTATTTAGAACGGTTTTCGCTTGGAATATTTTTACACATGGGTTTGGAATATACGTTGGAAATATTGGGAGAGGGGCGGCTTAAGATAGTCGTAGCCCCACTCCTTGAGCACCCCCAGTCCCCCCGGTTGCAGAGTCCCTGCCTATGTCGACCCATCCTCAAAATGCTTTGCAACACAAACTAGAAAGAGCTTATTTTAAACATATTTTAATTTCAAGTGAATAAACACACATTTAAGATCAGTGCAGGGATAGATGTTTTCACAAATTATTGTTGTATAGTGGAAACAATCAAAACATAACAAGAACGACACATGATTTATTTCAAATTTCCTCGCAACAACAATAAATGCTACTGTCTGCTAATATCTCGATTTGTAGGCGCACATTCAATGAATGAATCGTTGGGTTTTAAAATATGACTGTCTCTCCCTAGCAGATGTTGACGCGCGCAACCAAGAGAGCTGAAACAATTTAAACGTTTCACCGGGCGGACAAAGCGGATGGTGCTGATTTAGTTTCATTGATTAAAGTGGGGATGTAGGGAACGCGAGAAAAGGTATGTCTTTTGCAGTTTTTTATGAAAAAACTTTTTTAAATAAATCAAATATTTTTCCAGTAGAAACAAATAGTCTAATTTTCTTCATATAGTGATAACCATAGTTGTTGAATATATTTCATGAGCAGAGGGGCATTAGAGAACAAACCTTTTAAATGAATAGAAAAAGTTGTCATTAAATTCCAGAACACACTTGATAGATATTCAACAACTGTTGATAACACCATGTGAATAGAATTAAACTATGTTTGTGCTGAAGCAATATTTGATTCATTCTGACCAAAAATAAGTTTGTATACAAAAACAGCAAAAACACTTACCTTTTTTCTCGGGTTCCCTTCACTCTCACCTTAAGAGTTCGTCACGTGAGAGCGCCTAACCTTGAGATAAAGCTGGTTTCAAAAATGTGTCAAATTGATTAAGTGTTTAGATACTGCTAAGCCTATTATATTGTGGCTTCATGTAATATAAGGCATACAAACAAACAATTATTTATTTAATTAAAAAAACACTAACTATTCTCAACATATTAATGCTAATTTATAAAATTTATGTTTAATATTTTGGTAAAAAAATTATATTTTTTAATGTTTGGCTAAATTGAGTTTTTAACTTGTATCTATCATGAGGTTGTGACAAGGTAGATGTTGATAGGACGGGTGTGGGGGAGGATTTAAGGGGTAGGGGAGAGAAAAAAGAGGGAGAGAGCGCAAGTGAGGGTTTCTCTGAGTAAGAATTTCTTCAAAATTTCTTCAGAATATTAAATACCTTGATCAACCACCCGGGCTATATATAAGTTTACTTTACTTACAAATTCATTTAACAAAATACGTGAAATTAAGTTGAATATTTTATAATCATAGATTTAGTTCCAAACTAATATAAATATCACTTAAAATTATTGGACGACAGTAAGAACAATTTAACATATAAATAGCAAAAACTTTATTACAATTGAGTTTAACAACAACGCTAGTATTTTTTAAATGATAATAGTGACATAAGGCAATTATGGGTGATTTTCCCTTTGCCTTAAAAAAATTGTTGGGCCTAATTTCTTTTAGCTTTGACTCTTACGATATTGCTTTGTGGAGATATAAAATAAGATCATTTTATCTATCATCTTAATATTCCATTAAAAAAAAATTTTTAATCACATCACTGGATAGGACACCATTGCAGGCTGTCTTGTAGTTTTAATACCACGTTACAAAAATAAATTCAGGATAGTGGTTCAGATATCACTAAGACATGCGCCACAACCTAATACAATGTCACAAGAATAAATTGAAGATAGTAGTTTAAATACAAGACCTATACCCCAACCTAATACAGTGCAGCCAGAATAAGCGAAGACAGTGGTTCATATACCACCAAAGACTGTTTCATGAACACAAGGGTTAACAATAGTCTCTATTTAAATCAAGTTGTTCTCAATAAAAAAACAGGGACTTAATACAAGATTAGGGTTATTACCACCCAAGATCATGACGTAGTGAGCTCAAAATCACTTGCTCCTACCCTGATTTTATCTCCATGCAAATAGTACACTAAATATTATCTCTGAGGGATCTGCAGGCCTTACGCAGAAGATATTTATCTTCGCTCTCTCTCGGTTAACTGTTGATAAATCTCCTCACTTTCAGTTATGTCTGAAGGTGGTGTTCTGAGGTAAGAAGGGTCTACTGGCAACATCGACTAACCAGCGTTGAAAATTTGTTTCGTATGTTTGTGGGGAGATTGACCACGTGAAAACATGAGAATAGCAACGCCGTTTCCAAATAAATTTATTGTATTCATTTAAAGTATTTAACGAGCTCTTCCTGAACCGACTGATTATATCAGCACACAAGAATGTCTATGAGCGAGAATAAAATGGTCTTACAATTTTGCCGGGAAAGAGATATTTCACATACTTCCAGAGCTATTTTACATACCATAATCGACATGGGACCGACGGCCTTAATTTCCCTCCGAAAAGTTGTGCCATGGAATTTTATCGCTCAAGAAAAATCCGTCGACCTCGGCTGGGTTTGAACCCACAAACATCGTATCCTGGGGCGAGCATTTTACCCCAAGACTACCTTTGTCGACTGCCCAATAGTAACCATACAGTTCCCTAAAGATGATACACGGTGTAGGAAACTCGTTTTACATCGAGAATCGAACAAAAGTCTTTTAAAGTAGATTTTTTTTTTTTAAAAGGCATTTTGTCTTGACAATCTTGGCCACAGCCAAGGCCGCGTTTGGTCGAAGGCTGCTTCGTTCACGACTAAACTTAAACAAAATAAAAACGCATTAATTGATTCCACCTGAAGAAGGCAGAGGGCAGGTAAGAGCAAGTATGACGTCACGCTTCGCACCTATAATTCATGAGCTTGTTGACGTCGTAAAGGGGTTGGAGGTGGAGTAGATTGTGAGGAGGAGGGGGGAAGAAAACAAACAACGGCGGGTCTCCAAACCCGGATAACCGTTATTAGAATCATTTACCGAGACCGCGCGCCCTCTGCAATTATCCCATTCGTTTCGCTATGAATTATGAGTTACGAGTTCGGGAATGCTTGGCACAGGGGCACTCAGAAAATGTATCTTATTGTAAACCATTATTTTATTTTATAACCGTTCCAGCAAGAAAGACATACTTTTCTACAAACTTTTTTTTTTGCATCGAGTCTTACTACACGTCCCAGCTATCCTTATTATTAAAAAAAACTAATAAGGATAGGGATGCAGAAGGTAAAATTTAGTATAAATATACGCGTAATTTTGCTAAAGAAAGAAAAGAAGCATGCTCAGTCCACCCGACCGAGATTTGAACCTCGATCTTCACGTCACCAGCAAACCAGACTAGATGAGTCTTGTATTCGAGTTGTATTCAAACTGATACAAGAAGTGGCAGTCAACTCGTTAAACAAAATAAGGGAGACGACTGTTGAGAAGATGCATACGCATTCATTTTCAAAAAAAAAAAAAAATTTAAAAAACAAACCAATATAATCATTACTCTTTAAATGCTTTAAATTGAAAAATGACACCTAGACATGGGAATCAAACCCAGGACCTATGCCTTAGTAGGACAATGCTCTAACCACTGAGCTATCCAGGAATCATACAGTGATCAGGGTCATTCTTTACTCATATCTTATGGCAGAGTATTTATAGTTACAATTTAAAAGTTTTATTTAAGCTATACAAGTAGAAGAATTGATATCAAAATAGTGAGAAGTTCTAATATTAACACCAATCTCACTTAATTTGAATTTGTAGTTCAATATTACCACTAACAATCTCCGAGGTTTGGTCTCAATTAAATAAAAATAAGGATATGTAAATATCTTAAAATTAGGTCGAAACTAATTGCGATTTTTCTATGAAAATTGTACTGTAGTTCAGAGGTCGATGTCGAGTTATACCAATATGAAGGTTGCTATTTATTTATCGGCGAGGAAAGTACCGGCCCGTGGACCACAACTTGATGGCCGTCTTGTACCCGGTTGATGCGTATCTCTTTCTCCCGGGCCACCCAGCGCCCACGCAATACCAACTAGCGCTTGCAAGGAGATAGCCTGTAATTGCTATTGATGTTTTCCGTTCACAAATTGTATGTAATAGATTTTACACGAGCTTTATTTATCTACTATTTACATAGATTGAGCTACGATCCCCTCAATAACAATTTCCTTCCCCCCCCCGGTTTAATAATACTTATGTAAGGTGAGATAAAAATTTTGACAACGGAAGAGGGGGGGGCTTCTCGATATTTATGGGGCGCGGGTTTTTGAATTCCAGTTTTGTGTGAGGTTTGATCGTGTTGTGCGGTGGGACCGGACTTACAAGAACTGCGTAAACCACTTAAATAGGATTTTAAAATAAATGGTACGAAACTCCACACGGACTTTCTCGGTCTATTGTTTAAAAATTTAGACATTTACTCAAAACTCGTAATATATGTGAAAATAAATAATATACACTAGCAAACTCAAACATAAATTGCACTATATTTATGTAAAACCTTTTTTTGAGTCCCGGGTTTAAATTTTATAATTTTATTTTTAGAGAATTAATGTCCTCATTTGTATGTTTGGACCGATAAAAAAGATCAATATTGGGTCCACTTCATATTAAAATTTAAACTTTTGGTAAAAAATTTTCAACATTTTATTAGGTGTCGCAAATCTTCGTGTCATCGCATTGGTATTAAATTTCTCATTCATAAATTTTGACCAATAAAAAATGTTAATATTGACTATAGAGTCTAAAATGGAGATAAATCATTGTTGTACAAACATTTCTCCTAAGAAGTTTAAGGAAAAATAACATAAGCTTTTTGAGAGACTTGCTTATATTTAATTACTCTATGCCATTGGAGAATTATTGCGTTAAAACTTAAGTAGTATCTCATTACAGCTAAAACTCACAAAATTGTATTAATATATTTACAAATATCTCGGAAACTGTTGGTTTTATAAAAAATATAGTTCATTTAAAAGTTTTTAATTTTTAATAGTAATACAATTTTGCAATGATAAGTTATTTAGTATCTCAAATAGTTCTGGATATACGGAAATTTCAGCTTCTGTAAGGTACCCTAAAAGTCATTTTGATGGGAAAATGAAAATAGCCAGTTTATTTATAAACTTAATCAACGCCTAGATACGAATTTTAATCAAAATCGTTAGAACCAATTTTGAGAAAATCGATTTTTTTCTCTTTTCGCACTTTACTAAACTACTCTTAATTTTAAGTTTAAACAGACACACAGAAAGACGGCATTCCGAAGACCACTTTTTAGGGTTCAGGGGGTCATGAGACAATGACATCCATCAACATTTCAGGTTAGATTATTTTTACGGTCGCAATACTTTACCGTTTGTGTTCGAAAAGTTAAAAAATATAAATATTTGCGTATAGCTTTGAAGTTAGTCTATTGGTTTTATAAAAATATGCTTCGAATGAAATATTTGTATTATAAATAGATCTACATATTTGTAATGATAAGTAATTTCATATCTCAAATAGTTTCGGAGATATGATAGAAAAATATAATTTCCACATCAGACCGAAGCCCTTAAAGTCATTTTGCCGAAATAATGAGAGTATCCATTTTGTTTGGAATATTTATAAATGTTTAGAAATGAAATTTAATCAAAATTGTTAAAGCCGATTTTGAGAAAATCGACTTTTTCTCTTTTTGCTCTTTAGTACACTACCCTTAATTTTAAGGTTAGATTCCAAAATCCCCTTGGGGCAACCCTATGAAAAACCTAAATACCAAGTTTTAGCCCGATAAGTAAAATAGTTTAGGTTCTAGTTGGAGGTACAGACAGACAAACGGAAATTCAAAAACCACTTTTCGGATTCGGGGGGTCATGAAACGTCGAGATTCATCAAAATCTCGAGTTCGATTTTTTTGACAATCACATTACTTTCTCTACCTGTAAGAGCGAGAAAGTAAAAAGGCGATATTATCAGTCATTGAAAATATGTTTCACTATAAAACGTAGTTGGGTTAAAGATCAATCAGATGAATTCCAGTAAAAAGACACAAGGGTGACTGACACTTGATTGCCGTTGTGGTTTTCACTGTGGTAACTCACTACCTTCGTATTTCGTGAAATAGAAGCTGAATTTGAAATTTACTTCTAAACCTTCCTTATCCTGTTTCCTTAAAATATTTTTAAGTTCAGCGCAAATGCGGCAATACAAGAAAATTGTATTTTGATACCCCTTTTGTGAGTAAGAGTGTACAAAACAGGAGGAAAAATTGTTTTATTTAACTGTTGTTGTTTTCTTGATTATTTTAATATTAGTCCCATTCGCTTCGGTGGTCGTATGGTCTAAGGCGCTACTCTCGCAGTAGACTAGAACTGCCGATGACGGGGAGATCGAGGTTCGAATATTTGTCAGGTGTACTGAGGGTGGTTTTCCAAAATAGTTTTCCAATACCCCTGTATGTAAATGCGGGTACACTCCTCTAGTTATAGCCTTCCTAGTCCCTAAAACCATTAACTTAATTAATACATAAGTGTAAAATAACCCGTTTGGGTTATTTTACACTTATGTATTATCTCGGTGTATTTTACAAAATTAACAATTATAGTTTTTTGTGAAATACAAAAGAATCCACCCGATTAAATGTCAGAAGTAATATTAATTTGATATGAGAATCTTTTAGTGTTTATATGAACCCGTAAAATAAACTTACCGCAAAGACTTTTTCATTCCTTTAACTAAAAATGTAAATATTTATTCACAAAAAAAAAAGAAAAAAAAAGAGGGAGAATAAATAATATACATTTTTGCAGAAAAACTCTACCAAAGAGTGTATGAAATACTATACACTGTTCCAGAAAAATATTGAGGAAAAAGTAATATCTTTGAACTCAATTTAAAAAAAGATTTGACCAATATATCATAAATTATTGGTTTTATAAAAAAATACTTCAAATAAAGTTTTTTTTTAAAATCTTTAATAGAACAACATTTTAATGTAAACTTATTTCATATCTCAAAGATTTGAGGAAATATTATCAAAATTGGAAATATACGCTTATGTATAGTAAATTAATATTCTCAAAGTAATTTTCATGAGAAATTTAGAGTTTTCACTTGTTTTTAAAATTAAACAATGCCTGGATACCAAATTTAATACAAATCATTAGAAAAGAATTTGATAGAACTGATTTTTTTCCCCATTTCAACCTAAAGTAAACTACTCTTAATTTTAGGGTTAAATAGATAATTCCAACAAACTCATCGGAGGAACCTTATGAAAACCTTAAATACCAAGTTTTAGGCTGATAGGTAAAATGGTTTCGGTTCTAGTAACAATAATAGAGGGACGGATAGTGTTGCAAAACATATTTGTCCGGGTTCAGGGCGTTACGAAACGTCAACATTCATCAAAAACTAAAATTCTATTTTTTTGGAAGATCAAAATAATTTTTCTACCCGAGGGATGTGATAAAGTAAAAAAAATAACAAGACAAGCTAGTGATGTGAACAGTGAATTTTAAGGGGATAACTCCGAGACGAAGAGAGGAATACTGTGTAGGCGATAACAGGTGCGTGCTCAGGTCGGGAGAAGACGCCAGGACCCGTCACATGGGAGCCCTGCCCACTAATATCCGAGTGACTAGACTTGAGCTCGGGCCGAGCATCGCACGCAACCACCACCCCCAATACCCCGCTGTCGTCATGAATATGCATTCTACTCAGATTATATTTTTTTTCTCTTGAAAGACTCGTTGAGTTGTGGGAGTTAACAAACATAGCAGAGTAAAGTACTATAGGGGCAGTATAGCCAAGGCAGAGTTTTTCAACCGGTGTGCCGCGGGAGTTTGGGGATTAGAAATGAAACGAGAAAAAAATTAGAGGAATGAAAATAAATATTTTTAAATTCATGAACCACATTTTTTTTAAAATAGCAAGGTAATTATAAAAGTTTCATTTATTGAACTTTCAAACACAATTCATGTATACTAGTTGTTGTTTTTTAGGAGTAAATTTCTCTGTAAGAAACTGATGATGTTCATTGAAGATTTTAGAGCCTTGTTCAGTTTGCCCTAAGTTGGAAAAGGTGGAAAATCACTTAGCTAAGGCATTGACTGATTGGTCAAGCATGCGTAGGCTACTACAGTCTCAATCCAGTAAGGTAATGAATGCGCATCCTGTCCAGAAGACATTACATTAGAACATCGACCAACCGGACTAATTAGGACCATATAATAGAAAATCCAGATTTTTTTTATAGCATCGCGTCTTACTACCCGTGTGGGTTATACGCTTATTTACTAATTATGCTAATAGTTTTAGGGATGTAAGCACATACGCATGAACATGGTTTGTACTACGTTATCACCAGCCTTCATTTCATCTAATTCGTCACCTTAATTTGTGAAGAAAACGCAGCCTTTTAGAAGCTTTCATTTGTAAGGAATTTTTGAGTAAGCTAGAGACGCCGCTTCAACAAAAAAAAAGAAACATCCAAACGGTTATATTCATAAGTTATTGTTTCAATAATGTACAAACATTTAAAACGAAACAAACTAAAAATTAAAAACAAATGGTTTCTTGAGAAAGTTTAGACTGCCCAAAGTGACGGCAAATCAACATACGGTCTTGTAAATCGTATGGCTTGGTGAATGGATACAGAGAGCAGGTCTAGTAGCTTTTGCTACCTGTCACACTCCTATGGATGGACTATGACTAAGGTATTG
Source organism: Timema bartmani (assembly GCA_902151455.1). Classification (NCBI taxonomy): domain Eukaryota; kingdom Metazoa; phylum Arthropoda; class Insecta; order Phasmatodea; family Timematidae; genus Timema; species Timema bartmani. Next base: position 456,762 of record CABFWB010000106.1, on the reverse strand, counting down.
ATTGCCCTCACCTTGTCAGACAACTGCTCAACTCAGTCTCAATCTTCTCTAAACCTGATCCTCATGATCGCATAACTGTTCTGAGGTTACACAACAGTTTCTAGTCAAAACCAGTCACAATTTATCCGCGAAATATATTTTGACAGCTCGAGGCACGTTGAATAAAGCTCGATTCACACTTTCGCCGAAAATAGAAAGCAAAATCTTCTTGAATGGCGCAGCAATTCACCAACTTATGCTGACCCATGATGCGTTGCAACGGAAACTTAAAACAGTTGACCATCAATATAGTTTATTTTAGATCAATGTAAAACATAACGTTGTGTCGTGGCAAAGTCCAATGCATCGATACACACGCTTTCTAGAGATGAGTTGAACTTCAACAGAGAGGCTCGCGCCGATGAGGCGGAAATTTTGTGGTTGGCTTAGAGCTCCTCACGTGACCTCGTGCAATTATGATTTACCCTAACAAGATCTAATTATGAAAGAATCTGTGAGTGTAAATATTCATGTATTCTCATAATGTTATCCGCAATCTGCTATAGATAAAACACGACAGTTAGCATGGCTATGATCGAAAGTCATCTCACCAGAGAACGACTTAATTTGCCGAGAAAGAGAGAATTACTGTGGTATCGAACAAGCTAATAAAAAAAAAACACATGCACGCCATAGAATCGTTAAAACCTAATTGGCTCACCATAGTTATAACCTTATCTCAGAGTTCATAAAGCTACTAGATCTATTCCGTGTATCTTTACGCCAAGCCATGCGCTTTTTTAGCTGCAACTTTGACTAATGTTGTAACTTCTAAAAAAAAAGTTCTTTCAATAGTGATCTCACTATACTTCACAGAGACAAGTTATTATTTATTGTCATATTTATACTCTGTGGTTTACTTTAATTTGTTCAACCCTATTTTATTTTTTTTAAAATAAAACGTGTTATTTACTGATGAACCTAACTACAAGCGAAGAGCTATCAGCGGTCTATATTTATTGCTTATTGTTTACACTACACCTCATATTTGTGTAAAAATATTTTGAAACGAGAAGGGTGAATTTGTTAAAACCAAAACAAACGAAAAGGAATCAAGGTTACTTATGGCTGTCCAATGTAAGCATGTATCCTATCCTACAGGTTTAAAACCTACTCATATTTCACACGGATAGCTACCCCTCTCCCCCCCCTTCGAGCGATGGGTTAACACGGACGTTTATACTCAATAATTTACTTTTAAAAGGTTGTAACTACAACGTGCAATCCACATCTCTGAAATGTATGTTGAACGGCGCTAGAGAGACAGAGAACCTCTCGAGACACGAATCTCGTTAGCGTTGGACCGATGAGCCGAGCTAATAATTTATAGACGTTAGAGAAAGGCCGGATCTGATGTTAGAGTAAGGTTCGTTGTCAGGTCATAACCTGTTCTGTCCTGGAAGACTGCAAGGGACGTTAATATACCTCCCGACGAGGATAAGTACAATCTTAAGTCAAATGCGAGAGGGGGAAGCGGGGCAAGCATTAAGAACGAATCTCGAAGAACAACTTTCTCATGGATTTATTTTGCTAACCAGTTTTTTCCCCCGAGAGGACGCGAGTAATAATGATAAATTATCAGAATTTAGATGGTAAAATTTAATAAAAAAATGTATCATCATTCGCCTGAAAGGATCTGCACCTGTCACTTTCCGAGGATATTATCAATACCTATATAGTGACACTAATAATATGCGGTGATAAAATGTTATCAGTGTTGTTCGTATTCTCTGAAAGTTCTTTCCTACCAAAATCCTACTGTTAACGCTCTACTCAAGGTCAAACAATGTAATATTCACAGACAGTAGCCCACACAGTCTAAGCGTCAACCGGTAATGAGCTAATATACTTTTGTAAATAAGAGTAATGAAGTTAATTGAACAAAGGTGTGGATTAAAAAAAAAAAATATTTCAAGTTTCAAAATGTGATCTGATTTTAACAACTTTGTTTATCTTTCATATAGCTTTGAGTATGTAACGTGCTGAATTGTGTACTGAGTGACGTCACTATCTCAGCCAATCAGACGAATTTCTCCATCTGGCGCTACCTTCCATTATCTTTAAATTGAAGTAGATTTCTTTTTGCCCCACGGTTACGCTTACTAGATATGTAATGACGTAAGGAATGCATTTAAGGCGATCAAAATTACACACATAGGCCTACATGCATGTGTCGCTTATAAAACCATTTAGGAAAAACCAGCTTCAGTGTATCCGACCAGGATTCGAACCCTAATCTCCCTGTTATCAGCAGTCTAGTTCATCGCCAGAGTGACGCCTTGAGCCATAGGGCCACTGAAACAGATAACCAACGACAATCGCCAATACCAAGAGTGTAGAACTTGTTTTGATCGTCCTAGTAAAATGCAGGGCTCAAGAACTTTGAGGACATAAGTAGTTTTGCCGTTCACCCAAACATACATTCTCCCCCATTGTTATCTGAGTGGCCTGCTCGCCCGCCCCGTGCGTTGCTCGCCACGTATCGCTCTCATCTGCTGCCAGTAATCGTGTAATTACAGGTTGCTAACTTCAACAAGAACCCCGAAATTAACTGGATACAGGAATAGGTAAGAGAGACGGGCATGCAAACCAGCCTGTCCATCAAAAGTCAGAGCGGCCTGGGAGAAACTGGTGGAGGAAACGACTCACAAAGCTTGGAGGAAACATTACGAAGAACTTTTAGTTTAAAGAAACAACATTTAGTTTAATGGTGCACTACCCTTGCAGAGGAGAAAGGCTTGGAAGAACTGGTGGAGGAAATGTAATCAGCCTCGATTTGAACGAATCATCACGGAGAATTCTACGTTTGAAAACAATTTTTTTAATACACTGGATATCTTCTTTGAGGAAACAGCGTTGTCATTCTCTCGTTTTTGTGAGGTCAATCTTCTCTCAAATATAAGAAAAGTTTCGCAACGCTGCGCTGGTTAGCCGAGGTTGCCAGTAGCTCCTTTTACACCAAAACACTACCTTCGGATATAACTGAGAGAGAGAGGAGATTTAGTAACTAGCTAACCAAGAGAGAGCGAAATAAATATTTTCTCCATAAGACTTGAAGTTGTCTCAGCGATGATATTGGGTTTAGTGATATACTCACGCAAACGGAACTGGTGCGGGAAATGAAACCCAACCACGCTTGGAAAAATCATTACGGAGGAGCTTTAGAAGTGACCCTACATATGACCTTTTAGAAAGTATATAAAATAACTGTAGATTAACCAAAATTATCTTTATTTTAAAGTTGTTATAATGTACATTATCTGTCAAAGTACCAGTTGCCGACCTCGGAGATTGGCATAGATTCACAAATAAATTATAGATGATTTTATAACGTTTTGAATAATCAGATAAATTATTTTTAAGGCGATCTGACAAATTATATATATATATATATATATATATATATAAATCACTGCGTTTAACTACCTATTCTGGTTTATATGATAATAACTTTAATGGGGTAGGCACGAGGAAGGAAGCAGTTTCTACCCGCATTTGCGTGGAAGTAAAGTGGGAAACCATTTAGGAAAAACCACCCTCAGTAGATCCTACTGGGATTAGAACCCCAATCTCCCCGTCATCAGCAGACCAGTCTAACACGAGAATGACACCCTAGAACATCTATTGAAGCGGGTATATACATTATATTATAGTCTACCCCCAAACATTCTTCCGTGCTTCACGCCTTACTACTCGACCGAGCTATTCGAAAATTTGTTCAAATAAGATTAGAATCAAAACGATATAAGTTAATGAAAATGTACCCACATTTGGGTTGCAAAATAGTGAAAGCGCGTTTAGGGAAATATCTCGATACACCCACTGAAGTTTTGATCCTCGTCCTCCCATTAACAGGAAGACAGGACGAGACGAATGGATTCGTCTGAATAGTCTCCGGTAAAGATTTAAAGTAAATTTAAACCTACCACCGACAAGCTTAAGGCGACGTGGAATGTAATGACAAGGTATTTTAAAAGGAAGGACTCTTTAAAAAGTACAACCTGTCACGAAACCCTTAAGGCGGGTATTACGAACCATTATTTCAGTATCAAACTGGCAGATATCGTTCCGTGAATGGCGTTTAGTCCTCCAGGGTCGGATCTGTCACTCGAACTGCTGTGTTTGCTAGAGAGAAGATTCCCACATTAGTAAGAAAGGTACTGGTGGTCAGAGCCATCACTAGAACTGATATTGTTTGCTAGAAGATTCCCATACAAGAAGTTGAAAACAATGTCACTTAAACGTTGACATAATTAAAAAAACAACTTACTATGTAGTTTGCATACGCTGATCCCTAGCCACTCGCCCACTAGCCCAGACCTAATTACTACCATAGCCGCGACTACATGGAGTAGGCCTACTATTTGTCTTAATAATGTAGGTCTAATAGTTCTGCGTTCACACTTTGACATACTGATTAAAAGTTCCTTAATGTTTCACTAAGAATCAAGCTGGACACATAGCTAGGCCCTAAATTACAATATAGTGATTACATCAGTAATGAATGGGTGCTGAAGGAGTGTGGTTTGAAATTGAATCCAATAATTCAATGTGAAAGAAGCGTCTTACGTTGGTTTGGGGGTTTGGTTGTTGAGAGGATGAGTGTGGATCAAGTGACGAAGCAAATATATGAAGGTAGAGTGTGCAGATCAAAAGGAAGGGGTGGGACATGCAAGACGTGGCTAAATGTTGTAGAAGAATGTGTGAATAAGAGAAACATTAAGATTTTTAAGAATGAAAGAGCATGTATGACTCGGAGTATGCAAGGATAGGGAAGTGTAGAGAAAGTTAGTTAGGATGGATTAAGTACGGAGTTGTTTTTTAGCTATAGGCCTAGTTTCTTGCCTACCCCGTAAGGGAACGGCGTGATTAGGTATGTATGTCTATTTTTAATGATTTAATATTCAAAATAGGAACATTTCTAACATAGTCCAAAAGTGTTATTTATTTTTACTAAATAAGTATAAACATACTAAGAAGATAAAAAAAATCCCCATTTTTACATGAAGAACTCAGAAAAATATTACATTCGAATACAATTTTCAGTTTATTCTTTCAATACCGAGACTTATTGTCATCAGTATTTTTTCCCCCAATGATATAAATTTAAGTGAAAGGTGCTTTGTGCCCATTGTCACGCATGTAGCAGAAACATGGACATGGATGTAAGAGAGACTAGGCAAGTGAAGGCAACAGGAATGAAGTTTGTGAGGAACATGTTAGCTGTCACAAGAAGAAACAGGATTAGGAATTAAGTTATCCGGTACAAGTACAAGGAGTACATGAGATAATAAAGGGAGCATGAATGAGATGGTATGAGCATGTAATGAGGGTGGAAAAGGAGATAATATCAAAGAGAATAATGGAGATGAAGTATGTAAGAAAAAGACCGCAAGAGAAACCAAGAAACAGTTGGGAGAAGCAGATAACAAAACCCGTGCACTTGAGAGGAGAAGAATGGAAACGATCAGAGGAGGAAGAATGGTACTGAAGTGATCCAGCCATAACCTGGAAAATGTTTATAATAATTATGACAATGACTAGAAATGAATAACATATCGATCATTTTCTCTCGAGGCCACATCAATGCGTATGGCCCGGACAGGTAGTAAGTAACACGAGGGGGAAAACAACTTAATGTAAGATGGTAGGTAAGATGAGCTAAGAACATTATTTTTTCAGTTTTTAAAGAATTTTGTTTCGTACAAAATAAATAAATATTGTTCATTATATATGTTTTGTTTAGTTTTCTTTAGTATTCTCGACAGTTATTGAATATTTGTCATGGACATTCTAGAATTTAATGATAACTATTTATCTTAATTTAAAAAGTTTCTCATCAAGTTCCACTATGTTTATGACAAATAGGCCTATTCAATAGCTGATGTTGACTATATTATATTTATAAATTCAAAACTAAACGTATCTACTCAAGCAATATTCGATTAATATTCGTAAAAAAAAAAATCATCTCAAAAACTGAAAACATCGTAATATCTTTGCCCTCACCACCTTAAACTTTGGGCTAGCCAAAATGAAAAGAATTGAGTGCCCGAGAATAACAATAAATATGGTAATTTGTGTGCCCAATTAGAACACAAACCACGGAGAGCTGGGTGCCCGGGAAGAACACGAACACTCGCTTTAGTTCTCAAAGTTAACTAGACTGCCGATGAGAGGAGATCGAGGTTTGAATCTCTGTTGGGTGTACTTAAAGTGGTTCTACCTAGGTGACTTTCCACTCTCCCTCCACACAAATGCGGGTACACGTCCTATAAATATATTCTCCCTAATCCGCGTATACCCCACAAGGTTGTAATACGTGATGCTAAAAAAAACAAAAAAAAAACACGAACAACGCAGACTTGGAAGCCAGAATAGAACACGAGCCCTCCCGAGTGATCGCGGTCGGCGGAACGGTGAGCCAGCCTGCAGGTCTAAAGTCATCCGCTCATCACTCGCACTATTGACAGCGGAGGCGGGGGAGGGTCACGAGTGTTACACGCGGAGTGATAAATGGTAGGTTGTGAATAGTTGTGGCAGTCTAAGACCGATCTTCCCTTACTGACCCGCCTTCCAACTCTTCAACACATTTAACAAGCGAGTAATGACTAGCCTTCATTGCCGTGAAAACTTGCCAACTCACGGATAAAGCAGGCAGTTCCGATAGCGCAGACAAGACCCCAGTGGAAGACGGAGATACCTCAGTACCGTTGAAAAAAAAACATTTATGTTTTAATGGGTATTTAACTTCCATTTTCTATACGTATACTTATAGCTAAATCAATAAATCATTTGCAAAATTAGCTTAATTTAGTTTTTTGTTATCGGCCTATGCTTGTAGCTAATAGGCTACTAACAACTTAATATAAACTATTCAGCAAACACCCTCAGAATTAGTACTAAAATCGTATAAGATAGAATGTACGGCCACACAATCTCCCACCAGCCATTATGCGTTTTGTGAAGGGGTATGAGCTAAATTAAAAATACTTAACATTTTAGGTCTTGACATAAAGCCAACTTAGACGGCAGAAAACTCATCTTAGAGCTGAAAATTGAGCAGCAAAGATAACACATTCAACAGTAAACAACAAATACAGCATACTCAACACTACACAACAAATACAGCACACTCAACACTACACAATAAATACAGCACACTCAACACTAAACAACAAATACAGCACACTCAACACTTAACAAATACAGCGCACTCAACACTAAAAAACAAATACAGCGCACTCAACACTAAACAACAAATACAGCGCCCTCAACACTAAACAACAAATACAGCGCCCTCAACACTAAACAACAAATAGAGCGCACTCAACACTAAACAACAAATACAGCGCACTCAACACTAAATCACAAATACAGCACACTCAACACTTAACAAATACAGCGCACTCAACACTAAACAACAAATACAGCACACTCAACACTAAATCACAAATACAGCACACTCAACACTAAACAACAAATACAGCACATCTCAACACTAAACAACAAATACAGCACACTCAACACTAAACAACAAATACAGCACACTCAACACTTAACAAATACAGCGCCCTCAACACTAAACAACAAATACAGCACACTCAACACTAAACAACAAATACAGCACACTCAACACTAAATCACAAATACCTATTAATAGCACCATAACTAAAGTACCTGAGAAATATTATAAGATACTAATTAAAGTTACTTGTACTAAGTTTGTTTAGTTACCCTTCGAACAAGGGTTGTCTTGATCTATAGCGCAAGAGAAGGCTAAGGAAGTTAAAGGCTATCTCGGTGCTTCATAATCTTGGTTTGAGTCTTGGCTGAAGATGTTTGTTTAATTGAAACAAGATGAGTAATAATATTAGTTCAGAGTTCTTATCGTTCTAGAGGTACTGCAGGATAAGGTATCTAAGGTGTTAGACTAGTTAACAACAATTCTAGAGGACCATGGTTCAAATTCAGCTTATGCTCAAAAGTGTATTTGGGCCTATTACTCGAAAGGTAAAGGAGGAAAATGGGGGAAAGTCAAATTTTAACTCAAATTGAGCTAGTGCTGCTATCTGTTAGACCAATGGTTCTCAAACTGGGGTAAACGAGTGACCTTCAGGAGGTACAAGAGCAGCTCTAAAGGGAAATTGGGAAAACGGACAAAAGAACAAAACCTGGTGGGGGATTTTCTAGGCTACTAAGGGAAATTGATTATCTGATATTTGCCATTTTGGGAAAATTTATCGTGAGAGTACATTAGAATTTTTGTCATGACCAAGGGATACAATAAAATAAATATTTGAGAACCAGTGTGTTAGAAAGTTATAAGACCTTTCTGATGAATTAAGATTATAGTTAAAAGAGGTCTTTATCATTATTAAATTAATGTAAGAAATAGTATTTGTTGGATTCCTTATACGGTTTGAGATATAAAAGTAGATGTCCCAGTAAGTGTGTGTAATGTGACTCTCCCCCCTTTTCTCTTGTACCCTTCACTTACAAACTAGTTTATCCTGCTATCTAATTAGTAATATATAATCTAAGGTTGGGTACATACAGTAATATTAGGTGCACTATCGTTAGTTAAGTTTGTTCTTTATATCAATTGCTCGCATAGTAAATGTGTTTATAAAGTGTACACTTAGTTTACCTAAAAGTTAGCCAGTTTGCTTTGTTTGTTTTCACAATAATAGCCAACATATTATATGAGTGGGTTATAGTGGAACGTGTAAAGATTATATTTTATATATCCTTTTGATTAACTAATAGAGATAATCAGATCCGATGTAATATAATATTCAATATTTATTTAACTAACACTATCTTTAGCAATATATATATACTGCGCCTATATATATATATATATGTATATGTATATATACATATATATATAGGCGCAGTATATATATATATATATATATATATATATGGTGCAACATCCTTCTGTCTAGCGGTTACCCAGGCGCAATCTTCTCAGAAGACAAGGCAGGAGGGACAAAGAACGGCTGCATCCTGTTACTCAGATAATGTTCTAGAAGCCAAGTTTTTGTAAACAAACCTTTTGGCGGGGTGTCGTCACTCGCTTGGTAGTCGCCGAGCAGTTCGGGATTGCGTCCATCGAGATAAAATATATTTTTCTTTTAAGATCACCGAATCCTAATAGGGACCGTAAATATTCCAAGCCGAGCTCAATCGAGGGCCAGATTTGATCCAATCCGATTTTAGACATGACTGTTCCCTATAGTGTGAAATATTAGCACTTGTGATATCGGATCACGTAATCACCTTGTTTAATGCAGTAATGACGTTTGGTAAATACTTTATTAGAATTACATAATTGATTTAAATTCTAGCCTGATAATAAATCACAAAAACATAATTCTTATAATATTGCCATCTAAAAGTGGCATCAAATTACAATAACGATCAATCCCCTGATGGAGAGTGATCAAGACGTCACAAAAGCGGCTTCCAACGTGTAGGCACAAACATCCTACACAAAACTGTCAAGGTAGGACTGTTAAGATTTCACCGTAAAGCGAATCTACATCCAGTCTTACTCACCCTTCCTGACATTATAAAACGTCTAGATGTTTTCATAAAAAAAATAACAGTTTTGCATACGTTTTTACCAAATATTTCAGTCCAACCAAATATTTTGTTAGTTTAATATATAAAAATAGAGCTCAAAACTTACAAACCTAGATTTAATTTATAAAGTTTAGTACAATTAGGCACGTTTTTTGCTAAGGTATATTTGCAGATAAACACGATTTTATTATTACTATTATAATTTTTGTCACGGGGTCTAAAGAGTCAGGATTTCCTGTGACAGGAAGTTCGAAATTTGTAACTCAGGTGGGCGAGTTTTAAAGGCACAACAATGAAACAAAAACCATACCTTTTAAAATAATTATTCTAAAAATAGTATTTCACTGCCACAAGATTATTTTTTGACCTTGTTAATTTTTTTGTAAACATTTTTAAAGCTTCTACAACTTAAGCTATTTGGTCTATTCACGAAAATTTCTAATAGGAATCTTTCAGCCGGGATGTAGATTAAACATTTCTGCGGAGGCATTATTCTATCGATAGAATATGAAACAAGAAAAAGCTCATTTTGAAATGTAAATCAATGCTTTCCATGCTCAAACAGTAGGACGAGTGTTTATTCTAGCTAGCGGAAGTGTTATAAGCAACTAAACAATAGGCCTCGCAGGGTGAAATTCTCATTTTTATTCCCCTTCATTTATTTAGTACATTGGCGTCTAAGTGTGAGAGTACACCTATTTAAGTACGTCAAGTTAAGATTCGACCCGTTACACAAAATATCTTCAAAGTTCCTAAGTAGGCAACGTCCTTAAAAATAATGTTCAAGGGCGTTAAGATCATCCAACAATAAAAATTTTACTGTACAATTTTAACAAGTATATAGTTTATAAGTTACAAATAGTGATTCAATTATTTCAAATAATTTCAGTCCATGAGTTTATAAGAGGTAATATTGGTTATTTTATGTTTTTTAGATATCGTTGTTAAGGTAAATTAATTAATGTATGAGGCGGGAATTTAATATTACTGTACATATATATATATATATATTACTTTTCTTTAACATACTAACATATTATATCACCTTATATATATACATATATATATATATTAACATATTATATCATATAACATATATATATATATTGAGGTGATACAATATGTTGGTATGTTAAAGAAAAATAATCTTTAATTTTAAGCAGTTTAAAAGTGGTAAAATTACATTTTTAATTATATATAGATAATATTCTTTTAATAGTCCAATAATTTGATGCTATCTCACTTTGTAATGCACAATGTCGTTATTAGGAATTAATTTTTCTTAACGTAGCTCCAATCATTGATTTTATTCATGTGTCTGAATTCATCATTGCATGTATGCATATGAAATGTATATTTCATTAAATAATTTGTTTTGACTGTATCGATTGTAGAGGATCGACAACGCCGACTATCAGAACATATTATGCCAGGACGAGGTAAAGGGTTAGATAGTCTCAACTAAAGGACACGCTCAGGTAAAGCGGATGTTGTCTTCCGTATCTGGTCGGTTTTGCTGAAATGGGCTGAGACATTTCTACTTGCTATCGTTTCCAAGATAGCCCGGCTACTCCCACTTATGTTAAATTCCCTGTCAAAATGTTATACACTCTAAATATCTTAGTATTAAAATTGTCGAATGACCTTAATAGCCTGACACTGGCAGACAATAAATCATTTCAACTTAATGTAAATTATACTTTTCCAACGGATATATACCAATGTTGCAGTGACCCAAGAAGAAGGGCCCGAAGTTTGCCGGAGGCTCCCGAAGGAGGAGCCGAGCACGGCGGGTGGGCGCGCCCTACCCTTCGTATGTGGAGAGTCCGAACAAACCAAACAGCTGCCCTTCTCTATTTTATACTCTTACCACGCGCGCCTCCGGGATGAGTCGAGGACGGGCGAGGGAATTAAACAACCGGCCTAATACACGGAGAAAGGGGGACGGGTGGCATTTAAACCATGTTAAACCCCCTTCTTGGTTTTGAAATATACTCTTCTTTGTAGCCCACGACATAAATAGGTCTTGGAGGAAGCTATACGACATGCTTGGATGACTAGGTCTATTGTAAGAGTAAGGTACTTCTTGGATGGTATAGTCCAGTTTTCATAGGAAGAGTCTTTAAGAAAATACCTATTTTTTGCAGCGAAAATTGATAACATTTTATTATTTTATCACTGATATGTTATAGGTGCTGCGGATTACATGACTTACGTATGAATACATTAAAGTAGATCTAGTAGCTTTTATAGTTACCAGATAATAAAGGCCCTTCTTATAGAGATTTGTAATAAAGTAACATCGACATAAAATGGTGAGAACATATAAAAGGTCAACGAGCTAAAATGTTTAAAAACAATTGCTAAATTATACATACGGAGCATCGGCACGCTAAATTGAAAGCCCCTGTATCGAACCTCATTCCCGGCTGTCATGTATTAATTTGAAATATAAATAAGGGGACGGCCAGACTGGGCGAGAGACTAAAATATAAAATAGAACACGAGAGGTGGTCAGACTGGAGCGAGCGACTGAGCGCACGCTTGAAAGATATAACCGGTTCTATTTTTCATGCGCGCCCGCGCTCGACCCGGTACAGTCTAGTTTACAGGCGCTAGGCAATATTATTGTATTTTGGTTCATTGAGTGCTAGGAAAACTTCTCATTTTGACATTTTTATTACTATCGATAGGTTTAGCACACTTGCTACTAACGGCCTTATTTAATTGGTAAGATCATAAACCATACCTATATGTATGTATATATGTAAAACTGATATGTTAAAATACTTCAATATTATCAAAGTAGGCCTTAACAAATAAGAATCACAATTAGTGTGGAGAGAGGATGAGAAAACCACAACAAAAAATCACTTGGTAAAAACTACCCTCAGTTTACTGAGCCAAGATTCGGAGCGTCCTCGTCAACAACTATCGCGAGCTATATGCTAATCACGCGCTCGCTCGAACGCTTGTCAGTTTGGCCGAACCCTAAGGCGTGAAATACTTTTATTTTAGTGTTCACTCTCTGTAGACGAAGCTTTCCTAAAATGCACCGAGTCAAATAATAAGTTTGACTATATTTTCCTATAAGCCCGGTACTAGTCTTGATCAATCATTAACACGTGATATTAAATGTTAATATTAAATTTAAATATTATAGAATATAACCAGTTTATTTAAAGAATGTTTGCTTTTTTAATTCCAAACATTTCTGTTGAAAACAAACTATAATCCATTCACGGTAGGAATTACTCTTTGAAAGGTCTTTTTTCCTACCAATATCGTACTATATAATAGATTTCTGGTAGGAAAAAAGGCCTTTTAGAAAACAATTCCTATGCTGAACAGACTTTAGATAACATTTTCAACATCCATTATTTCTTCAAGTGCAAATATTTTCTATTAAATAATAATGTAACTATGGTCCTACATTATCTTCACCTTGCCCAAGAATCAATTAGGTTTTCCTTATTTTAGAAGCCTGTTTACTTTCTTTTTTTTTACCATGTAGACTGTTCCATATTTTATTTATAACCGTTTTAATCAAGCCAAAATGTATATTACTCGTGGATAACACATCAATTTCAAAAGATTAGGGACGGAAATCCTTTCACCTATGGTAAGATAGACAACCTTCGAGGACCTGAATCCAACCCAGAAAAAATCGAACCAAAGTATCAGTGGCGCCGGCTTCAGATCATTTTTGAGGGGGTCATGATTAAATGGTAACTGTCACTGTTTTCGGAATCTGGACTCTTCTCCATCTCCTTGATCTTATTTCAAATCAAATAATGATCCATTGTTTCGGGAATTTGCGAAATATAGCAAGCGAATTATAAATAAACGTACTGATCATTTAATCATGCTATTAATTGTGGCACACCGACGACAGAACTGAAAACTGACTGACTTGGACACTGAACGACATAGTTATTAGAAGGCGGAGTAAATATAAAACTCTTAGAGTGGGAATTTCAACAGTGGGTGGTTGTTAAACTAATACTATTGATTATAGACCGCTGAGTTGATACCACGATAGAACTCGATAGCAGCGTTCGATTTCGGGTACATCGAGATTGTTCTGCCCGCGAACGTACACTACAGCTATCTATGTGCAAACCAGGCAACTTCCGAGTGCTAGGATACCTATAAGGAAGTAAGGAAGATTCCATAAACTGTTCAAAATGAAAATTATTATTAAAAACCAAGAAACCAAGACCATAGTCAGGGATGGTGGTTTGGGGATTCAACCCCCCCCCCCCCC
>CABFWB010000106.1:425006-441672 GCA_902151455.1 Timema bartmani | reverse complement strand
ACAGGCGATCTTGAAAAAAAAAAAAGAATGAATATATAGCTTTATGACCCCTTCACCCTTCAATTAAACTAAAGCGTTTCATATCGTTAATAAATTTATGGAACTAATTTTTAAATTTCAAACAATCGTGTTGATTTCTGTTCATTTTACATAGTGAAATTTGAGTCTATACATTCAAAGAACGCACCATGTTTGACACAATGTGGATATCTGTCCTCTTTACTAACACATTCTGATGTCCGTCCATTGGCTAGATATAGCCCATTCACGACTTAAAGAGTCCGCTTCACCCCTCGGAAAACACATATCTTAAATAATACTGCACGAACCGGATGTCAAAACGTAATAATTTATTTTCTGTATTTTATTCTAGAAATAAATGGAATTGAACTAAGAGAAAACTGATTTATCATATTTAAAAATAATTTTAAAAAGTCAAATGAAAAGTAACGATTTTCAAATTTAAAAAATCTTAAAACTGATCAAATTGTCCTGTTGTCAAATGAATAATGCACACAACTATGCTTCGATCCAGTTTTTAGTTCGAGAACAATCGTGTATCTCGACCTAATCTGGTTTCAAACCAGTTTCCCTCGCATGTCAGTGAGGCTCCAACGCTTTCGATCCCCTCCTTACTCATGAAACGAAACGCAAAGATTGTTATCTAGTTGGGTTTTTTTAAATACTCTGTTGTTACAACTTAAGACACACTACCCCATGTCGAGAAGGTGATTTATCGGCGAGTATCCCAACAAATGAACATCGTCGGCCGGCTAGTTCAAAGAGAAAATATAATTCAAACAATGATTTAATATATGGTTCAGTAATAAATCTAAGGCCCGGCACACACGACACAATTTCTTGTACAAAATTGTGTGTAAAAAATTGTACAAGATCTTAGTTACATTGATAGCACACAAGTTCTACCTAGACACTGTCCACACAGCATACACGATTGCACACAATATTTAAATAATACGATGATATTATGATGCTCTTTTTATGGTTTAATACTCGACGAGTAATCTAAACAAAAAGTGTATTCACTATAAATATATATCTGATCATATCTGGAGACTATGCATATAAATAAAGAATTATTTTTCAATTGTACTTTTTCTGTCTAAACAGTAAAAAACCTCTATATTTGGGGCTCGAACTCCTATAACTTTAATATATACTGTATTTGTTTTGAAGTAGTTGGCTGTTAATATACAATCATTCATTAAAAAAGAAAATATCTAATTGACAAGGTTATCCCTATGTTTATAACTCAAAATCTGTATGGTAAAAATGGAGGATATAAGACATATTTTTTACTGTGAGGTAAATTATTTTGCATGCGATGAATTGTGTAAAGCAGTTTGTTCAGTCTTGGGTGTTTACACGGCACCATCTTGTGGCCACATCTTGTACAATATTGTGTCCCCACAGCACAATCTTAAGGCCACAACCGCTTGTAAAAATAAATGATGTCGTGTGCACCGAGCTTAAAGCACTTATGAAATGTTCGGTGACTTCATATATTAAAGAAATAGTATAGACGATGGAATAATAGTCTACAACGAAAACATTTCAACAAAACGACAATAAGACTTTCACAATATTAACCCACATAAATTATGAAGTAGGAAGTGTACTTGAACAAGATTAACGACGAGGTGAAATAAAATATTAAACACTAAGCAGCATTTCAGAATCAACTTAAGATACTTTTGTCTAGTTATGCCTATTAGTGTTGATATTTTAATTATTTATTCGTCCATACCCTGCCATCATATTTCGACTACTAAGTGGGTTATTTGAATAGTTGCTCAACCCATTGTGAAATATTTGGTCAATTTATAATTTAAAAAACAACTATGTCATGAGTTGAACCAGAATAAATTAAAATGAGAATAGAATTTCAAGTTCAAGAGCAAATTCATAATAAAATCAATAAAAATTGTAATAGTTTACTCAAATAGACTCTTATTGTTTTAATATATAAACTCGAGTGAATTTAATATAATTTTTTATTATAAAGGTTTTTTACGTTTAACGATTTACGGTCAAGTGATGTTTCCCAAATTGTGGTACGTGTACCACTAGTGCGACGTAAGGGATTTAAGGGGGCACGCAGCACTCCGAGTTTTATTGATCATGAATTTTTTTTATAAAAGACATGATAAAATGAGCTTTCCTTCCAAAAGGGCTTTGTTTAGATTACCACTAAAGATATATTTAAATCGTACAGCGGCTGTTTATACTTTACAAGATGGTAAATATTAAATATAACGTCAAAGTTTAAGGATAAGTATCATTATAGTTTTTAATGACTTTATTTAATTGAAAAAAAGAAAAACGCATGGGAGGTTGCATAGTCTTAACGCGTTACTTCCGTGTTGGACTGGATTGCCGGTGACGAGGAGATCGGAGTTTGAATCTTGGTCGGTTATAACAAATTTTGTACCCTATATTTTTTTATACATGAATGGCAGGTACGTTGGTCAGACCACGGACCCGAAAGGGTTACACGGCTGGCGAAAATTTGGGAAGTAAAGATCTAAAGGGTAAGGATAATAAGGGTAAATTAGAGTAAATGTACTCACATCAGCTTATAGCAAGGACGACAAGATCTAAGTAAAGATCCTACAAGGAAAAAATCACCACCCTATGAACGTGATACGAATCTATACCAATTGCAAGGTCGAGGTTCACAACACTGATAGTGCACCGGAATTGTAATCTGAGGCCGGCGGTTCAATACCGGACTAAGTATTTTGAGGCAAAAAGTGTTTTTTTAGTCTTCTTTCTCGAAGAATGGTTTATCAATAGCTCCAGACGAACACAGGGGGGTGTAGTTGCTTAAAATATCTTTCCTCATACCGTCCCCTTATATTAGAGTATTTAAGCCTTCAATGGCCAGTAAGATCCCAAGAGCGTAAGAAGCATAACTTTTAAAATAAACTATATAAGGCTCATTGCACAAACTTAGTCCGGCTAGTAGTTTTTATATGCCTATGATAATACACAAAAAGCACAGAGAGAGGGTATAAATACTGTGTCTTAATGCCAAATTTGAACAACATCGGACGAGCTGTTTGGACTATATAGTAGTGAGCATATGCCAAAAACAGTTTTCGGAATCTGGGCACATAAACCGTTAAGTTAAGTCAAAGTTTAAAGATACAGTTTAAAGTATCAGAATACTTTCTATATACTTAAACAAAAATAAAAATAATAAAAACCAACATTGTCTGGGTAATACGGTGATTTTCGTGAAAGATTGGATTGCCGGTGACGGGGAAATCATAGTTTTAATCCACGGTCGGGTATAAAATAGGGTATGTTATTCCTAAATAGTTTCCCAATCTTCCTCCACGTAAATGGGGATAAATTTCCTCTAAAATTTTATCTTCCTCATCTCTATCTCACAAGCGTAATTAATTGAAGACCCAGACTTTGATTAAATAAATATTATCAAAAAATGACCTAGATTTCTAAAAAAATTACCTAAAATTTCCAAAAAATTATCTAAAAACACGAACAAAAACTCATAATGAATCCACATGACTAAGCTAAACACGTACTTTACAAATAGAAAATAAATAAATGGTACGGCACACCGCACAGACTTTCTCTCTCTTTCTATAAACTCGTAAGATTTCTGAACGGAATAATGTACATTGTATCATCACCACTCCACATAAGAACACGCATAAAATAATATACAATGATATATAATCAATGAGAAAAGAGGCGCATCTTTGTCCACCTAAGAGCATTTCAAACAGTTTAATGTCTTCCACAAGGGTCAACACTTCGTATTAAAATTTCGATTTCTGGTTAAAATTTTAACATTTTATAAGGTGTTGCAGATCTTCAAGTCATCGCATTGATATTTAATTATTCATTTATACATTTTGACCAATAAAAAATGTAAATATTGACTATTGAGTCTAAAATGGAGATAGATCATTGCTATGCAAACATTTCTCCTAAGAGATTTAAGGAAAAATAACATACTTTTTTAGATACTTATATTTAATTACTCTATGGCATTGGAGAATTATTGCGTTAAGACTTAAGTAGTATATGTTTACAACTAAAGCTCACAAAATTGTATTAATATATTTGCAAATATCTCAGAAACTGTTGCTTTTATAAAAATATATGTCAAATAAAAGTTTTTTATTTCTAATAGTCCTACAATTTTGCAATGATAAGTTGTTTAGTTTCTCAAATAGTTGTGGAGATACGGAAATTAACGCTTCTGTAAAGTACCCTAAAAATCATTTTCATAGGAAAATGAAAATAGCCAGTTTATTTATAATCTTAATCAACGCCTAGATACGAATTTTAATCAAAATCGTTTGAGCAGATTTTGAGAAAACCAAATTTTTCTCTTTTCGCCCTTCAGTAAACTACCCTTAATTTTAAGTTTTTATAGACACACAGACAGACGGCATTGCAAAGACTATTTTTTAGGGTTCGGGGGGTCATGAGACGTCGACATCCATCAACATTTCAGGTTAGTTTTTTTTTACGGTCGCAATACTTAAACTTTAATGTCCAAAAAGTTAAAAAAATTCATATAATTGCGTATAGATTGAAAGTTATTGATTTTATAAAAATATGTTTCGGATAAAATATCTGTATTATAAATATATATACATATTTGTAATGCTAAGTAATTTCATATCTCAAATAGTTTCGGAGCTATTATAAAAAATGTTAATTGACGCATCAGACCGGAGCCCTTAAAGCCATTTTGCCGAAATATTGAGGGTAGCCATTTTGTTTGGAATATTTATTAATGTTTATAAATGAAATTTAATCAAAATCGTTAGAGCCGATTTTGAGAAAATCGACTTTTTCTCTTTTTGCCCTTCAGTAAACTACCCTTAATTTTAAGTTTTAATAGACACACAGACAGACGGCATTGCAAAGACTATTTTTTAGGGTTCGGGGGGTCATGAGACGTCGACATCCATCAACATTTCAGGTTAGTTTTTTTTACGATCGCAATACTTAAGCTTTAATGTCCAAAAAGTTAAAAATATATATATAATTGCGTATAGATTGAAAATTATTGATTTTATAAAAATATGTTTCGAATAAAATATTTGTATTATAAATATATATACATATTTGTAATGCTAAGTAATTTCATATCTCAAATAGTTTCGGAGCTATTATAAAAAATGTTAATTTACGCATCAGACCGGAGCCCTTAAAGCCATTTTGCCGAAATATTGAGAGTAGCCATTTTGTTTGGAATATTTATTAATGTTCATAAATGAAATTTAATCAAAATCGTTAGAGCCGATTTTGAGAAAATCGACTTTTTCTCTTTTTGCCCTTCAGTAAACTACCCTTAATTTTAAGTTTTAATAGACACACAGACAGACGGCATTGCAAAGACTATTTTTTAGGGTTCGGGGGGTCATGAGACGTCGAAATCCATCAACATTTCAGGTTAGTTTTTTTTACGATCGCAATACTTAAGCTTTAATGTCCAAAAAGCTAAAAATATATATATAATTGCGTATAGATTGAAAATTATTGATTTTATAAAAATATGTTTCGAATAAAATATTTGTATTATAAATATATATACATATTTGTAATGCTAAGTAATTTCATATCTCAAATAGTTTCGGAGCTATTATAAAAAATGTTAATTTACGCATCAGACCGGAGCCCTTAAAGCCATTTTGCCGAAATATTGAGAGTAGCCATTTTGTTTGGAATATTTATTAATGTTCATAAATGAAATTTAATCAAAATCGTTAGAGCCGATTTTGAGAAAATCGACTTTTTCTCTTTTTTCCCTTCAGTAAACTACCCTTAATTTTAGGGGTAGATATCCAATTCCAAAAACCCCTCGGGGCAACCCTATGAAAACCCTAGATATCAAGTTTCAGCTCAATCGGTAAAATAGTTTAGGCTCTAGTTGGAGGTACAGACAGACAGACAGACAGACAGACAGACAGACAGACAGACGGAAATTCAAAAACCACTTTTTCGGATTCAGGAAGTCATGAAACGTCAAAATTCATCAAAATCTCGAGTTCGATTTTTTTGACGATCACCATACTTTCTCTACCTGTAAGATAGAGAGAAAGTAAAAATATAAATGCAATAAAAAGCCTTTAAAAACTAAACTCTTGCAGTCTGCTAAACATCATTTTGATTTACAAATATATGGTTCAGAAAAAAAGCTATTCCCTCCCAACGTAACCTTCTCCAGCTTAGTTGCAGTACCGCATCAGGAATATGTATTTTCCTAATATAATTACAATAAAGAATATACCAAGTTCATTGCCAATATTGTCTTATTTCAACGAGTGTGGGATTAAAAAATGTGTGTTTAAGTACTTATGCATTTATAAAATATCGATGATTTTAAAAATATAGACTACCTAATCAACAATAATGATTAAAGCTTAATTGAAAATGCCTAAAAATGCCCAAAAATACGACCTAAAAATCCAAAATGACCAAATATCCTCTATCAAAAAATATTATTAATGTGTGCCCGGACAGGTAGTATGACGCGGTGAGAAAAACAAAACAAAAATAGAAGAAACAGGTCTTCTTCCCCTTCAGTCCTCCGATGATTGTCATCCGAGAAGTCCACAAAGAGAAGAATATAGTGAGCAGACAGCGCGATGTGTCACTTGTCACCCTGCCCCCTTTCCTCACACCATCACGGAGAGGGAGGGACAGAGAAATACCAGTAAAACAGTTGAAGGGCAGTAACAGTCGGCACGCAGCGGGGTGGGTTTGTTTTAAACTCCACACTGGGTCGAAGAGGTCACGCTGCCCCCTCCACTCACTCCACAATTCAAAACTAAAACTTTTTTTTTTTACTGAGGACCAATACACAAGAGAAGATCGAGTTCATCCTACAAAATAGCAACCAGGATAGAATTGGTCTTTAAGGGTTGGGTGGAACTTGGAGGGAGAAAAGGCTAGTGTTTTTTAAAAAAAATAAATCAAATACTTCTCCAGTAGAAATAACGAGTTTAATTTTCTTCACGAGGTGATATCAACAGTATTTGAATACCTATCACGCGTATAGCAGCATTTGATGAGAAACTTTCAAATTAAGAGAAAAGGTTGTAATTAAATTCCAGGACACTCTTGACAGAGATTCAACAACTGTTGTAATCACCAAGTGAAGAAAATTAAACCTTTATGTTTTTAGTGGAGCAATATTTTATTTATTTTGGTAAAGAAAAAAAGGTTTTGTTATAAAAACTGTAAAAACACTGCCGTTAACTCGCGTTCCCCAATCCCCACAGGGGAAGAGAAAAACACAAAAGATAATACAATTAGTGTCGTGACTCATCTTATTAAATAATATTAATTCACAAATATCCATTCTACGCTCCTAAACCAGTTTTCCTTCGTTTCCCGGGAAGTTAAGATTTAATGATTAACCGAAATAAGTTAATTTGAGGACTTTTCAGAATGAAGTACTTAAACTTTTAAACTTTGTTTACAAGTATATACATGTGTAGGGTCATAGAAAATAGTTGTGTGTTCAATCCAATGAATGTTATTAGCAACACACATCTCAGCTACCTAGGCAGTTCCCTTAATATTTCTAGACAGAAGACATTAATGAATATTTTTTACATGATTGGCGTCCGTTTTTTAAAATCACATACAATGAACAAACTCGTGGAGAAAAATGTTATGTAAGAACATATATTCTATCAAAAGATGGTGTCAAATATTTTATCATGTATTTTATAAAAAACATATTTTTCCTTTTCATAAGAAATCTGACAAAGTAGTACCGCCCTATGACAAAATGTAGGAACGTTACACGTCGAAGCCGCGCACGGCTGTCCCTGTGTGAACAAGGCCTAACTATTCCATCGGAGCTATCACGTCCGATCAAAAGAGAGAAGCTAAAAAAAAAAGAGAAAGAGAAAAAGATCCCCGCTTCAAAATTTCTCCAGCTAATTGATTATCTCCCTGGCTCTTCTTACAGGCAGACACGGATCTTCCCTCCCTCCCCTCCATCCCCTTAGACAAGGGGGGGTAAGAGGGGAGGAAAAACAAACAGTGCTGGGGACCCCCTGAGGTGGGCGGCCCCCTCCCCTTACCCAGGCCCCAAGCCAATTATGTGACCCCCCGCCGGACCTAGACTCCACACTGGCGGGCCGCGCCCCGGAATTTTCGGGGGCCAACTTTTAGAAGGGGGTAGGTGGAGGAGGGGATGAGTATTCAATACATCCACGGCGCTATACACGGTACAAGAGGAAGATAGAGGGGAGGATATGATTTGTGACTGTTAACTCCAAAATGACCTAAGTGAGGTTTGTTTTATATAATTTATTTCCTTGTTTTCGGATAGGTTCCCCCCACAAACATTAAATAACTATTTACAGTCCAGTGTACAACGTTGAAGAAACACGCAAGGCCTTGTTTTTCCCATCACACGGAGGGAGAGATTATGGTTCGTCTATCTGGTGGAGGGAGCTAGCAGGGTGTATGGGATGTGGTCTACCATGGTATTTTTATAGTTTGATTAAATATGTGCCGGAAACACAGAGTGCTCTCGTTGCTAATTCAAACACAAACATGAATTAAGGTGGGATGAAAGGTTAAGGTCAGTGTTCTTTTTTGCAGTTTTTAGCCAAAATAAACTAAATATTTCACAAAAAGAAACATAAGGAATTTACTTTTCATCATCACATAGTAATCTTAAAACCTGCTTCGGTGGTCACATGGTCTAATTTTTAAGGCGTCACTATCCCTATGGATTTAAATGCCGATGATGTAACTAACGCGTTACTTCCGTGTTGGATTGGATTGCCGGTTACGAGGAGATCAGGGTTCGAATCCCAGTCGGATGCACCGTGGGTGGTTTTTACTATATGGTTTTCCACTCTACCTCCACGCAAATGCGGATACACTTCTCTACATTCAACCTCCATCATCCCCAACTCACTTGCGTAATCAGTATATATGCGTATAACCTGAACAGGTAGTAATAAAGAAAGGTAGTAAGACATCTTGAATATTTGGCATAAGTAGAGTAGCATTAGATGAGGAACTTTTTAAATAAAGATAAAAAAATATCATCAAATTCTAGAACTGATGAGATTACTATGTGAAGAAAGTTAAACTGGGTTTCTGCTGGAGAAATATTTTATTTATTTTGTTGATTCTTATTTTTTATTTTTTGTCATAAAAATAGCAAAAATGTTGTCCTTAGCTTACAATTCTACCATCCCACCTTAAGATTGTCCATCTCACGTCCAATTAACAGGGACATAATCTACAAGATCATGCATTAAACAGATATAGTATCAAAGTAAGATTTTCTGAATTCTTCACTCGAACACGACATTGCCTGGTATCGGTGAGATAGTTTTTAGTTTTAAAATAATATTTTTTTAAAAATATTTCTTAAAATATTGTGAAACTGTTTCACTGGTTTCAATTTCAATCTTTTTTAAAGTAGAATACAGAAAACCGCACCATAACGCTACGCCTGGTTCGATCCGTATTAAGTTAGCCTAGATACTATCAGACCAACGGATAACATCTAAATTAGGTAAGTAGTACAGCTCAAACCAGAGGTCACATTGTGGTGCTGTTTTCTGTATTCTACTTTAAAAAATAGTGGAAATGAGACAGTTTTACCATAATTTTTAAAAAAATACATCAAAATTTAAAAGAAACTATTAAACTTATCTCAATTCCGCTGTTGTCAAATTAAATATGAAAAAAATTGCACTTCAATTTGTTTTATGTTTTGAGCGCACTGTTGTAACTAATTTTTCTGTTTGTTTTTTTTTGGTGGTGAGACATGCTCTTAAATATTGTCCGAAATGAACCTACTATTGGCTTGCATTTTTTAAATTATTCCCAAAATTCGTTAAAAAAAAAAAGATAGATAAATACATCAATGTTAAAGTCCTTAATAGCTCGTTCTCAAATATCTAATAGTTCTTTCTCAATTTAACGAATACATTAAGGCAACAAAAATATATCCAGGTAAAATAAAATGGATGAATCGTTATCTGAAAAAAAAAAACGTATCGGGTCTTTAAATGTGAGATTTTTCTGTTACACTAAAACCCCTTAATTTAAAACTACAAATAAAAGCTACTCAAGCCACTTGCGTCTGTCTTGCGTGTGGTGATCACACACCAAACATACTGCAGACGGCTGATCATTAGTATCGATCACTTAATGCGATCTTACGTAAACATGACACTTAAGGGACCCGTGTAGGTATCCAGAGCGAGTTACGCAGGTTAGGTTAAAAAGTTCTTTTTACTCACCGAGTCAGACACGTTTCATAGAGTAAACAGCAAACTGTCTGTTTTAAATAGAGGAATATTTCACATGCCATGTAGTTTGGGGTGTGCGGGATTCCCGCGGGAAAAAAATATTTCCCGTTCCCGACCCTATTGTCGGAAAAGAGATTTAGGGAACTGTTCTTTCATGTTTGAATATAGAAAACATTGGGTAACGCAACACATTTTTGTTTGCTATTATTCTTTGATGTGTGTATTTATTTAAGGCCCTTGGCCCTGTCGAGTGCAAATATAAAACCTATTTTGTGGGATGGTGGTGGGGGTTAAAGGCGTGGCGTGGCTTCACAACTGACCAAAGTATCCTTCCGCACCAACAAGAACAGATGGATCACTGAAACCGTAGATGGCACTAGCTACCGAACAGGTCTTGCGGAAAAATCATACGTTTGGAAATATCAGTTTTCTCGAGAACGAGTTAAATTGTTACGTTAATATTTTCTACACCCCTTCTAAGATAATCTATCGATGTTTATTAATTGATACATTTTCTTATTTTTTGTTATGAAGCCGGCAGTTTTCTATTGAAAAATGTCAACTTTATCGATATTTGATCACTGTTAAATTATAGAGGAGGTTTCTATATAAAAAGTACCTATAACTTAATCAACATGCTTCTATTCTTGAACAAACCGTTTCCGAAAAGAAAATTGCAAAACAATAAACATTCTTGAAGATAACCGTTTGTTCCCATAGCTCTGCAGTTTCACGCCAAATGAAAAGGGCCAATCGCTTCAAGTTATTTTGGTTAGTTGATTTATTTTATATTTCACTTGGGTACATTCATTTAACAAATTAAATATTGCACAGTGTTTTAAGATAGTATAAAAAATAATTAATTTTACATTTTTAATTCCCGTTCTCGTCCAGAAGTAAGGAATTCTAAAATTCTCGTTCCCGAGCTCGTCTCTATTGTTGAATCTCGTTCCCGGTCTCGTCTCGAACTAAAAAACCCGATCTGCGCGCACACCCCTACATGTAACATATCCTTAAGTTTATACTGGTAGTTCTGTGAACAGTAGATATAACTTCCTAAATTCAAAAAATGATAAGTACATCATGTTTGTTATGTCATGTTCTTATCGTTATTAGTCTTAAGATTTGTTTTTAGAGAACTTTCTCTTTGGATTTCATGTTGATAAGTAAGAAGTAGAGCCCAGATTTTGATGTGGTATTAACCTACAAAATATGTACATACATATTTAACGACATCAGTTAAATTATGTAGTAAAATATGTAATATTGTGAAAATATTTAATATTGAATAAACGTTTATAATAATAGAAGAAAGTCAATGGCGTTAGCCAACGACCAAATCATGCTGACCAAGCGGCCACCTGTCTGTCGGGGCGATACTTTCAACTTTTGCTGACAAAGTGTGTCATGTGCTCAATTTAATGAATCATCCAGCCACTAGTCTCGGTTTTCTAGACCAGAGCCGCTACTTTTTCATTCAAGTAGCTTCACATTTGTCCTCACGAGTCTGAGTTAACGCCGTTCCAGAACCACTACTTTACATAAACTTTGGAAGCGCAGGGAATCGAACCCAGGACCTCGGGATCTGTAACCATGAGCTCTGACCACCGCATAGGTGGTCAAGTTAATAATGCACATTAGTGGAACGAAATTTGATTTTATGGCTGAAAGTTTCTGAAGGTCGCTCTTCCAAAGCACTTAACCTATCGGCTATCACTTGTAGTCTAGTAGCTGATAGTTTGTGAACTAGCTACAAGTATGAGGCTGTGGTCGAAAAAAACGTTGGGGACGAAGGTAGGAGAAGGAATGCAAATTGTGTGTGAATGTTTGTCACGTGGAATTGTGGGAAAATTCTCTGAAAGCTGATATTATGTTTTCTTGCTGCTCTATATTCATTTCTTCTCCCGACCAATGAACACCGCAAAAATGAGCTAATCAGATCCAAGAACTATGGTTTTTACAACTCGTAGGATTGTATTTACAAATTGACACGCCGTGCGAGAGACGTGCCGCTGAGACAACTTTATGGTAACGCCACATTCTCTCCCCTTCACAGCACGAGAAACGTTTTACACAAAGTTATGTTACGGCAACTGTAATCCTCTCTGACGAGCCAGCATATCTGACTTGGACTTTTCTCACTGCCATCCCTTCACTGAATACATTTTTTTAAATAAAAGTACAGGTTGCCTGAAAATTAGTGACTCAACATTTTAAATTATTTTTTCTCAAGAAAGACATAACAATAATACGTTAGTAAATAAACACACAAAATATGTAATTTTATGTAATAGTTTCTAAAATATGTAGAATACGGTAAAATATGTAAAAATATGTCAAATGAAAAATGAAAATACAGTCTCAAACTATCTAATTCGTCAACATTTCGCTTTTCACATTTCTAACTGGCAGACTAAAAATATGTAATTACATAAAAATCCGGGCTATAGTAATAAGTTAGTACTATATTCGATGGTACATTATCCGACTAATTATCTCAGTCAGTAAGTATCTGTATATTGAGTTAATGGTCTAGGGTTCGATCCATTGCATGGTTTAAAAATGTATCATTGGTGAAATGTTGGTTTATCCTTTCACAGTGATGAATAAACGGCCGGGGACTGGGTGTTGTGTCTATTCTAGATTTAAGTTAGTTTACAAGTCGTATTTTGATATAGTCAATCGGTTCGGCAAATGCACGTTAAATAGTTCAAATAATTTTTTTAAACATTATATTAATAGAGATTAATAGTTGTTCAGAATCTAAAGTCTCACAATTTATGTCAAAGTTCTTAAAAAAAAGCCTTAGAAACTCGATCGATTTCTTATAATTTTATATTCAAATCACTTGAGATGAGCTATTAAACGATAAACCTAATGAGCTGCCACCATATTGTTCATGGCAGATTCACCGTGACCACCCTTTTAAACTATCACTGAACAACTGCGACATTCACGGCAGATTCACGAAGACTTACCTATGTAAAACAACTGCGACATTCATGGATGATTCACGGTGACTTTCCTTTTAAGCAATACTAAACTGCTTCAACATTCACGGCAGATTCATGGTGACTTTCCTATGCCAAACAACTGCAACATTCACGGCGGATGCACGGTGACTTTCCTATGTAAAACAACTGCGACATTCACGGCATATTCACGGTAATCTCCCTCCTAAGTCAATAAACGAACTGAAATGTTTACTAATGCGTCATCCAATACGCTTTATGTCACAACAAAGGATCAAACGAGCGACCATTTAACACAGTTAAGTTAAAATCTAGTGGAAAAAAACAAAAAAGAAGTTAAACTCGGTAGATATATTTGTTTAGGCGGGGGTGGGGGGGTTTTGGCCCCACACAAAGAGTTACTCTGTGCATCTCAAGGAATAATAACCCCCACAAAGTCAGTCGGAATATCAAATTAGGAGCATTAAATAAGTTGCATGACCCCTAAATCTGCCCCTCCCCCTGCCACAATCTCCTTCAGGGGGTCTCACCATGAGGGTTGACCGGTTGACAACATCCCAGTGGGGACAGCCACAAAAACAAACGACCCCTACGGCGGGAGGGATGGAATTTAGACTCCTGGAAGATAAAACAACAATTTTTTGTTGTTTATTTATTGTGTTTTTATACCACCCTAAAAGAATGTTTTGTCCTTTCTTCCTAATAAAAAATCAATTTCCCTCGCAGCGTAAGTATTTCCATAACGAGGTAGGATCGTGCTAGGGTATGGATGAAGATCCTGCCAGATGATAGGGATAGGTTTTGACGGGGGATGGAGGAGGGGAAGAGGCAGTGGGCGCGGGGGAGGAGTGAGGGGCACAAAATAAGCGCCAGCGATGGGAAAGAGCCTCAGCAGTGTTGCCAACCTAGTTCTTTCTCCACTAGATCTAATTTCTTTTTTAGAGTGGGTATGGTGGCTAAAATATTTAAATAGCGACAAGCAGGGTTTCTAGCTTTTTTATTTTTAGAGTTCTACTTTAGATTTTTTCAAGCACAAAAAAAATACTTTATTAATTTTTTGAGATTTTTTTTGTTTCCTTGATTTTTAAAGTAATTTAGGGACGACCTGCTTTGGTGCCCGCATGATCTAAGGCGTTTCTATTGCAATAGATTGGACTTTCTATGATCGCGAGATCGGGGTTCGAATTCTTGTCAGATGTACTGAGGGTGGTTTCCGGAACTCTTACCTCCACGCAAATGCACATTAGATAATTAGTATTCATGCGTATAGTCCAAACGGGTTGTAAAGCGCGGTTCTAAGAAAATAAATTCTAGGAGAGGTAAACAAAGTGAGTTTTTGTGTTTGTTACCGCGTCTTACTGTCTGTTCGTGTTATACACATACATATTAATTACGCTAATGTGGTAAGGATAAGGAAGATTGAATTTAAAGAAAGCGCATCCACATTCGTGGGGACGGAGATTGGGAAACCATTTAGGAAAAGCCACCCTCAATACACCCGTCCGGGATTCGGGCCTCAATCTCCCCATCATCGGCAGTTCAATATATTGCAAGAATAACGCCTTAGACCATTCGACTACCGAAGCGGCTCTCTGTCTTAATTGATTAAAGTGTTTACAATCCTAATTTGCAACAGCATTTAATATTTATTTTGTGTCGGGTACTCTGGTACTAGTAAGTCATTATAACAAGATTACTTACCCCCTACGTTTGAACATGACTAAAAACAGTTAAAAATCAAGTGGGAAATTAAATCATTTTGATCACTTCTTGTGGAACTTTGTTAATATGAGTTGGCAACACTGGTTGCAGACAAGGCCCGAGAAAATATCCACCTACAAAGCAAAAAGAAGAATGAAAAAGACTAAAATGTAAGTATAATGATGGTCACCCCTTATATAACTTGGCATAACTTTTTTTTATAAAATAAACAAAGAAATATTAAAAGATTAATATTTTTTCCTAGATTAAGCGAGGAGAGAAAATCTTAAATCTACAGTACTATTTCAGCTCTTTGCAGGTTTACCAATTCAGTCCCAAGTTATGACATAAGCTACATTTCTGGTCAGAATGGATGCACATATTTCCCCCGTTTATTATTAACGGAGCAGATGGTTTAGCATCGTTTTCATAAAAATGTTCACTTTGTGATGGAAAATATGTTAAACTATGAATCGTCCTATCTTTAGTATGATTTTGGTAGGAACAGTAAAAGATTGTTACTAAAACAATTTTAACATATTCAATATTCATACATCAAGTCATGTTATCTGCAGCTGCACTGGCGCTGCCAGGATTCGTTTGTGTGTGTGTGTGTGTGTGTGTGTGTGTGGNGTGGGAAAATTTGAAAATGTAAGTACTGCAAAATGCAAATGCATCAAAAGAAATACAATAATATCCAAAATAATTTAAAATTCATAAAAATGGTTATAATTTTGTAATTATTATGACTAATAAGTTTTTATGAACACATTTTTATCTATACATACTGCTAGAATATACAAACACGCAAGTTTAAATAAAGTGTATTTTGGAAATTTGATTTATAAAATTATTTTATGAGCTAAAATCTGAAGTAATGGGGCAGATCTGTCCAATTTCCACATGGGTTCGTGCTGACACCTCTGGAAGTATGTAGGCCTACATGGAGCTCATTAAGTCTGTCTTCATTTGTAGAGTTCCTCATGTATGATCTCAACAACTTTAGGGACGAGAAATGGGAAGGTGGGTAGCGAGGTCTGGGGGCGGGTTCAGCCCTGAACCCCCCCTCCCCCGCCCCTTTGGCTGCACCAGTGTGCAGTTGTCACTTTTGATACATATTATCAATACTTATAAAATAGCACGAATAATATAATAAAATCTCAACCTAGTTGGACGAAAATATTTGTTTGAATTTTCTCTATCGTTCTTCCGACCAGAACCAGGTTATTGTAACATAGATTTAGAGGTCACACTTTTTGTCTTGTTTAGAAATAAACGCATATCGCATTTTTACAATCAGGAATAACTTTATCTAATACCTAGAAAAATCAGCCTACTATATCTACTTTTACATATTCATAAGTCAGGTTACATAGATGTGCAGCAGTCATTTTTTATTTATTTGAGGTATTTAACGTGCACTTTCTGAACCGATTGATTATATCAGCATACGAGAATTTCTATGAGCAAGAGCTAAAGGGCCTACCAATTTTGCTGAGATAGGTATTTTCACAAACCTTCTAGGGTTCTTTTACATGCCACAACCAACATGGGACCAACGGCTTTACTTTCCCTACGAAGGAAGTTGTGCTACGGATTGTTATATCTCAAAGAAAATCCATCGACTCCAGCTGGGTTTGAGCCCACGAACATCGGGTCATGAGGCAATCACTTTATCCCAAGACCACC
>CABFWB010000106.1:364511-417987 GCA_902151455.1 Timema bartmani | reverse complement strand
TAAAAAAAAAAAAAAAAAAGGTGAAGACCATTTCTAATAGATTATAGGGAATATAATTCATAAAATATTTTTGTAAGCACTTCTTAAAATAGTTTACTCCAAATAGCTTCTAGAACAGAGGTGGGCAAGATGATTTTCAATGTGGCCACATTTGTGGTGAATGAGAAGTAAAATTCGCCAACACATGTACAAAAGTGTAGTGAAGTGGCGTCGAGTCGGGTCAGGCCAATCAAGGCAAGCACTGCTTGCCTTTGATTGAAGATATGTAATTATTTTATATAATGTTTGCAAAAATATTCTCTTGGTAATCACTTAAATGTTATTCAAGCATCAGTGGGTTTCAAAAAAAAAATCCCATACATGGCAGTGACCGTAACATTCATGCAAGACGTGCACTAGTTCATCTAATGGTGGTTGAAGGTTAGTATTTGTCCGACTTTCATCCCATTGCTATAGCTATTGTAGTTCTTATTTGTGACGTCATATATTTTGGAGTGGAGAGAAGGTAAAGAGCTGCGGGTGTCTGGTAAAAATACAAGCAGCCGAGCTACGACTTCTCTTGTCCAAAGGTGCCGACAAGAACAGAAGTCACTACCCCTCCCTTCCCCTTTCAAAACATAAAGGGATGGTATGGCATAAAAGGGGAAATTAATATTGTCAAGGTACTGACCCCATGCCTACACATCTTTAAGCCCGGTACACATGACACAACTTCTTGTACATAAAGTTGTACAAGATCTGCGTTGCACAACTTATCGAATACAATTTCAGGAAATAGAACGCGTCCTATATCAGCCATTTTTCTTGCACAACTTTTGAGTTGTAAACACGAAAACCTCGTCTGCCAGACAGTTATTATATATGTATAAAAAAAGAGTTATTGTAAGAAAAACAGCTAAATGCTTTAAAACAAACAAATAATTATAAGTGAAGGAGGTTAAACCTCAAATAAAAAAGTTTTCAACTGTTTTAAAAAATATTAAGAAATCAAAAAAAAATCAGTTTTTATTTTCTTAATATTTGGGAATGAATAGGAAATTATTGACATTAAATACCAATATTTTCCAAATCATTCAATCATTATTTTTCCATTAAAAGGGCAAAAACGCCATGTTTTTTTTCAACTAATGTATGCAATCTCAAATGCCATGTGAACAGTCACTGGCTAAAATTTGTTTGCAATTCATGTGGCCAAGATATTGTGCAATTTCTTGCACAACATTTTGTGGAGTTTACTGTAGCAGGTGCTTTTGTTTTGATGTGTGTATCAGTGGAAGCTAACAAACGAAAGTGTATAAGTATATGTCTATAATAAGTAATAATACAATAATATAAAGCACAGAACAGAAGGAAGCCTAAAGCCACAACTATCATAAACAAACACCTCAAATAGCTTCTTGAAGCATAATTTTTTTTTAGAAAATTCCGGCACCTCCCCTTTTAAGCTTGGGGGCACCCCTTCCAAGCTTGCCTAAAAATTTTAGTCACGAGAAGCTAATGGTGTAGTGTCAGACTTTTGCTGTATAGAAGGGAAAATATAGCTAACTAAATAAACTTAACATTTTACTTGTAGAAACTCTTTATGTTATTGGGATATTAATAACGGACAGTTAAATGTGGACACATGTGGTTTACTTGTAAATCAAAGTAGGCCAATTTTATTATTATAAAGACAATCCGCTGTAATACATTTTTTTGTTGATATAAATGTATTTTTAATCAAAATTCTAAGTTAGTGCTTTGTAAAAACCTTGTTTGTGATTTTGTTACAAAGTACATGACTCATTCTTGATTATATTTCTGACAATCCAAGACTAGTTTCACGCTTTTTCACAATTAAAATTAAAATTTTGGGTAAAAATCAAATGAAAATACATATTTCCTGATGATATTGTGACAGCCTAGTGAGTATTAAAGAACAAGTGGCATTCCCTACCTCTGAATCTATCTTCTTGAACTCTGGGTCGTCCTCATCAACCTCGAAGTAGAGCTCGGTGGATGTGATGGATACCATCCCTGGAGCCACGATCCCTGGGGCTACTAGTCGGGCCTTGGTGCTGATGTTTACCGGACCTAGATCACACATATTGATATCATTATACACATTTCATCGACATCAAAGCACACATTTAATCAACAGCATCACACACATTCCATCAGCATCATATCACACATTTCATCAACATCATTACAAACATTCCATCATTATCATTACACACATTCCATCATTATCATTACACACATTCCATCAACATACATCTTACCAACACATATCACACCCTTTTCGGTGGCCACATGATATAAGGCATCATTCTCACAATAGACTAGAATGCTGATGACAAGGATATTGGTGTTCAAAATCTGCGATCATGTATACTGAGGGCAGTTTTTCAAAAAATTATTTTTCACTCACTCACCTCAAATGTGAATGCACTTCCTCTAACTTATACCTACCTAATCCCTAGCACACTAGCATAATTAGTTCATAGGCATACAGCTCAAATATGTAGTTAGACGCGGTGCTAAAAAAAATATGATTAAAAATTTGAAGGAAAAAAAATCCTCGGATTAAACAACTTGTATTTTCTTGAAATTATCAAATTTTGAAAAATCTCAAGGATTCAAAGTATATTAGGATCCCATTCCTAGTTTTATAATGATTGAAACTTATAACAAATAAAAATAATCTTTAGCGCCACATCTTACTACTTGTTCGGGTTGTTAGTGATAAGGAACAGTGAATTAAGAGGAAGTGTAACCGAGTTAGTGTGAAGGAAGAAAGGTGAACCAATTTTAGTAATCTGAACACCCGGCCAAGTCGTTAGCATTTCAGTCTACTATGAGAGTTACATCTTGGCTTAGACCATGCTGCCACCAAAGCAGGTTGAAATAAGATAGTATAGGCACTTTGTTAAGCCCCAGATAAATTGGAGATATTTTGCAGGATTAATTTCCAATAGTAATTTTTCCCTGTCCTTTATAGACATAGTTATGTTACTACTCTTAGTTTTGTATTTGACAGACAATTTTAAAAAAATTGATGAGATTATACCTACATACCTTTAAAGAATACATATCCACTATCCAAGATTTAAATTATCATAATTATTGACACAGATTCATAAAAAATATTGACAAATCCAAATGTATTCCTTGAGAAATAATCGCGTATTAGTTGGGCTTAGAATTTTAGAAAATGAAGCCCATATAAAAGTTATAACAAAAACACATATTTACAAATGCTTCAATATTTCAATAACTTTTGTTGTGTAATATACATACAAAAATAAATAAATAAGAAAACCATTATTTAAAATGGTTGAGGTGAAAGAAAATCACAGTGATAAAGAATAAACACAGTTTTGTATATAAAAATTTATCTTTTTCTTTAAAATTGGTATGTATACATCATATTTATAAATTAACATTTTTTTATCATCGTGTCTTACTAGCTGTTCAAGTAATATACGATGATTACTCTAATGGGGTAGGGGTGATAGAGGAAGCATTTTAGTAATCTAACCACATTTGAGTGATAGAATAGTGGGAAATCACTTAGGAAAAACCACCATCAGTAGATACGACCGAGATTTGAACCCCGACCTCCCCGTTTTCAACAGGCTGCCTAACATTAGAATCACGCCTTTGACCTTTCGGCTACTGAAGTGGGTGATTGAACATTAAAAAAGGGCAAATCATCCAACCTGTTAGATCAACATCCAGGTCCCTGTCATCAGCCAACAGTTCACTGTCGTCCATGAGGTCTGTGGACTGCTGCATCTGCTGCTGCTGCTGGGAGCTTCGAGACGCAGCCAAGTGGGCATGGAACTCTTCGCGAGCCTAGTACCACAATCGTGAGTGACGTCAATACAACTGTTTACAACATTTTTATCAATTTCAAATCCAGAGTTGGGCAAAGGTCACTTTTTAAATAGGAAGCAAAGCTTTAAACATAGGGACATATTAAGATTTTGCAGGTCCCTGGGCTACAGGTACTGTGGAGGCCTCCAGTTGTATTTAAAAGAGAAAACAAAAGTTTAAGAAAATGTATGTTTACTTTTAAAAAAAAAGTATGTAGTATATTAAATGTATACAGCACATTAAGTCGATGTAAGCATTGAAAGAACTGCTTGCTAAATTCAAGTGAAATAAAATCTTATTTTATGTTATTAATTAATTGAAAGGAACGCCAAAGAATAGTTATAAAGAGGTTTAAATGAAATGGTAATCTTATATGCTTTCTAGTTTTACTTTAAAGTATGTACCTGATTTTTTATTCATTTAAACCTCTTTATAACTATTCTTAGGCGTTCCTTTCAATTAATTAATATCATAACTTTCCTTACTAAATCACCACGAATTTAATTAATCTTATTTTATGTTTACAAAAATCTTTTAAATCACAAACCTAATATATTTTATAATTTTGACAGCATCTTTATTTTGAGCTTTGTATTTGTCAAGCGTGACTGTAGCTGTCTGTCCCTGCCATGAGGACCTACTAGAAGCCAAATAAAACTTGCTTCTAAAGCATTCAAATGGCAAAAGGGTTGAAAGGGAGAGAAAGAAGTTGAGGCGCATGTGTGTCCGTAGAAGAAAATTAAGCAAAATTTGAACTGCCTCTTGATGAAATGGAGTATTTCTGCCAGTGAAATAAGAGAATTGTAAAATATCTACTGCATGCATGTGTTTTATTTTTTTTAACCTTTTGTTTTCTGCATCATATTATTTTAATTAAGGTTATTTTTATCTACTCAACATGATAACTAGATACATTTTAAACCACTAACATTATTTAAATAAAGAATTTAAAGCCCAAAGACATAAGAATTGGTACATCTTTACTCCTGACTTCACATCCAAATATGCTTGCTCCCTATCCATCAACCACCACAGTTAAATTAACCCTTTTTTTATATAGATATTATTTATAGTACTTGTACTTTGTTTCAGAATTCACAAATTAAATAACTTTTCACTTAATTTCTGCCTGACCTGCTGGCGGAGGTCTCTAGGCTGTAGCTTCTATAGCTCATGCATTAATCTGGCCCTGTTTAAACATGTGGAGCATGTTGAAGTCGAAGCTATTATCTTTGACTTCAACTTGGTTTTATGTTGTTGTCACATATCACTACTTTTAATTCCTAAATTACCCATTAAATGTATCTAGATAAAGAGAAAGGCTTAAATAAAACAACAAAGAACATCAAAATTCTTCTATGCTGACATATCAGTGAGTATTAATGATTAAATTATATATGTAAATTAACCATTTCTTGATGTTAAAATATTGTGTAGTGGCTGTTATAAAAAAGTAAATGTTGAAAACTGTCATATTTGGTGAGATATTTCAAATCTGTTCATAATATATGGAAGTTTTCTTCTTCCTTTGAAATGTTTCGAAGATGCAAAGGTTATTGTGGGTGTTTAAATTGAATCAAAGGATTTTGGCCTTTGATTTCAACATTTTCATGCCTCACACATATTCAAATATTTGGGAAGCATATAACAAATATACCAAGTTCAATGTAATAAGCTCTTCCATATATTGTGACAGTGTTACAACAAAGAAGTGAATTAAAGAACGGCAAACAAACCTGCAGGATGGCATCTTCAGGCGCTCCGTGCTCCAAGGCTGCCTTCAGAGTCGCTTCAGGATGGCTGGATCCAAGTGGGTTGTGAACAAACCTCTTCCTTCTACGAGCATCGTCTTCCCATGCGTCGAGTTTCCAGAACTCGCTTAGTCTGGTGAGTGACCGTCACAGTGAATTATTTAATATTATTGTGTATTATATAGGGGCTATTAGCTACTTAAATATAAAGGATCGATATGGGGAGGTTTGAGAGTAAATGCACCCACATTTGCATGGAGACAAGATGGGTAAGCCACAATGATGAGTCACTTGTGTAAAACCTCCCCTTGTGTGCCTCGCTAAGATTCAAATCTTGACCTTCTCATTATCGGCACCTCATCTATCACAAGCTTACAAGCTTTACACCTTAGACTGTGCAACCACTAGTGCAAAACCATGTCAGCAAATTGAGAGCCTCTGGTATGTTTGGTTATCGAGTAAATTAGAAACAAAAGTTTTAACCTGACATTGTATTTAAGTGCAATATATATAAACAGAAAATTAATATTATTAGAACAGTTCATTTTATAGTTCACTAATATTTTTTGAATTATAATTATTTAGAGCTGCATAATAATTAATATTGTCTGATGAAAAATGCATGACTTGGGTGAAATAGCTGATTCAAGACAAGTTGTATATTAAATTAGCCTTTATCATTAAGATGCTGACACACTTTTGAAGATGCCAGTCATGAGATTAGGGTTAATTTGATATGCATGTTCCCATTTAATCAATGGGTTGAATAAAATACATCCTTATCATTTGTCTATATCAAGAGGGGGAAATATAATTTTTTTTAAATTGTGAAGCATTTAGGCATTCCTTCCCTACATTGTCACAAAGGTTAACGTTAATGCTGTGAGAAGATGCACTGGTTACCTGGCCCCATGGGGGTCCTTGTAGCCCCAGGCGCCGTGCTTGTTGGAGAGGATGTTGCGGACTTTCTCTAACAACCTGCTGGCTATGACATTGTCTCTTCGTCTGGCCGCTGTTATCAGGTGATCACACATCCTCTCCTCCTCTCGACGATCCAGGAGGGTTTGGGCGCATTGGGACTAGGAAAGAGAGAGAAAGAGCGTCCACTTTTAATGATCAATTATAAATATATATAATATATAGAGTAGGATTTTGGTAGGAAGAAACTTTTAGAAAATACAAAATTATTTTTTGTGGTCAACATTGATAACATTTTATTACATTACGAATGTTATTATAAAGGTATGGATAAATTCAATCAAAAGTAACAGCTGCAGATCACATGACCTGATGTATAAATATGTTAAAGAAAATCTAAGACGATCTAGTAACTTTCCAAGATGACAGAAAAGGCTCTTCTTGTGAAAATTGGACTCACACAGCTTGTAAAGAGAGAAAGAGAGTTGAGTCACATCTACTATTTTATTAATCCAAATCTTTATTTTATCTAAAAATCCTAAATCTCGAATTTGAATCCGAATCTTGATAGAAATAAAGGGGGGGGGGAGAGGGGTGGGCAACAGTTCAGGGTATTGAAAGCACTACATAATTGGAAAATAGTGCAATAGCTCAATGGTCATGGCCATTGAATGTTAATAAATAATAGTTCTTTAATTCAAAATCAACTAATGGGGTAGTGATGTGCAATACAAGTTATCAATGTTTATTTAAAAGAAATCCTGCTACACTTATGATATAGACTAAACTAATTAATTTTAATTTAAAACTTTAAAAATAAACAATTTTTTGTAATATGTCTTATATTGATGACCAATGTGGGTATAGGTTGTCATAGTATGTGTATATATATATGACAAAGCCTGGGGGATGAATGACTATAATTACGGACATGAGACGTATCTCAATCGTAGTTAAATACAGTGA
Source organism: Timema bartmani (assembly GCA_902151455.1). NCBI lineage: Eukaryota > Metazoa > Arthropoda > Insecta > Phasmatodea > Timematidae > Timema > Timema bartmani. The sequence continues at coordinate 410,491 of CABFWB010000106.1, read as the reverse complement.
AAAATGACATCTGAACACAGGAATCAAACCCAGGACCTTTGGCTTAGCATATCAATGTTCTATCACTGAGCCCTCCAGGGATCGTCCCTCGCTCAGAGTCATTCTTCACTCATAATTTAAGGAATATATATTTTGCTAATTTCCGCCCAATTACCTCGAAGTCTGCGTGTTTTAGCACATCATCAGCTCTCATTCGGTTCAGGATGAATTCTGCCTCATTGGCTACTCTAACTATGTGGTCTTTCATTGCATGGGATAAGAGTCTGAAACAGAAATAAATGAATAAGTGTAACAATTTGTTCTGTGAATGATTGTGTCATATTTTAAGTTAATGTAATTAAAAAAAAAATTTCATTGCTGTCTGTCTGATGCTGCATTTAGCTTATTTCGATCCAAAAAGCAGTAATAATTATATGTATTTTTAATTATGTTAATAAATGTATATCATGAACATTGTACTATACTAATGCAGGCAGAGGTCTGAAAGTTTAATAGATTAGTAACTCCCTTGCAAGAACGTGTGCACTTCAAAGCCAGAATTTTAAAATTTTAATTAGATTTGTTTTAAGTATTTAAAAACGGAGTAAGGGAGCAAAAAGTCTATCGGAAACGCAAGATTAGAAAGGCGCCAACTTTAAAATTACCTTCCACGTACAGTCATCAAATTAAAAATATTTCTCCTGGCCAGCTAGTGTATGTATATATAGTTCTTGTCAAAAATTAACTTTAACGCTTCTCATAAAAATTAAAATTGCTTTACAAAATTCATCTTCTATTATGGTTTGCTGATGACCAAGAGGTTGGGGTTTGAATCTTGGCAGTGTGTAATGAGGGTGGTTTTTTTCCTAAATGGTTTCCCACTCGGTACATTACAACAAAATTCTCCCTCTTTCCTATTCTATTAGCATATGAAAACAACACAATATTTATATTCCTTACCTTCCTTCATTGATCAGCTCAATAAAAGCCAGCCCAGCATGTTTCTGTAACGAGTTCTGCCACTCTTGTGAACAAAGCAACATGACCAACTCAACAACAGAGTTGCTGTTCTTGAAGGTTGTCAGACCTGAACAAGTATTTTTCATCATTGTAACAAATCAAAATCAACTATTTACAAATTAATATATGACTAAATTATGAACTGTCACAGATATTTGATTTTTGCTTAATATATTTTGTTATATAAGTATTTATGTCTCTAGCTGGCACAGTGACACAGTAAGTTTGGATTCTCAGCCACTTGACTTGGTGTGTGGGTGTGTATTTGTTAGGAGTTGCGTAAACATATACACAACTCTTAAGAAACAAAAACACCTTGAATACAGTCTTATTATCACATAAACCCTGTTATTTAAAAACATAAAAACTCAGGTTAACACAATGGTGGAAAAATTATTACAATTGGGTAGTTATATTCTAAGTTAATTTACTTATTAATGTAAAGATAAATTTTAAATTAATTCAAAAAGACGTCTTATTGGAAGCTTTTGATAAATTTTTAGAGTAACTTTATAATTAATAATATATTTCTATAAATAAAACTTCTTTTTAATTTTATAACTAATAGATCAGATTAGACATATTCTAGAATGACAAATCTTAATGAATTAAAAATCAATATTGGTGGTTGAAAGTGGGTTTCCTATAAAATTGGGTTTTATGTGTATATATATATATTATTTGTTAAGAGTTAGGTATGTGTGTGTGTGTGTGCGCTTTTGTGAATATATGCATACAAGTGCACACATAACCAGCTCCTAACACATAAAATATACAAAGTCAAGTAGGCCTCTCTCTCTCTCTCTCTCTCTCTCTCTCTGTCTGTCTCTTTACTAAAAACTGGGCAAAGCACACAATGATACTTGCACGCAAAGAGCACACTGGCTCTAGACACAGCTTTAGTTTCAAATTGAAGTATATAAAAGCTACTCTAATTTAGAGACTCACCTTTCCCTTCCATGAGCAGTTCCTGGCCGTGCGAGCCAACCAGTGTCTTGGAGAGGAATGGGGCAAAGTCCACCATGATCTCTCTGAGCAAGGGGCACACAGAACCCAAGGCCATCTCTAGTTTCTGGGTGAGGGAAGCCTCACGGGAGGGAGTTGGAATAGGCAGGTGGTGCTCCATTATCGGTTTTATGGGCAACTCGTCTGGCCGTGCCTGAGTCGGAGCGGGGCATATGCCTTCTGGAACCTGCACCACCGATATCTCTGCCTGAGGCTTCTCTCCTCGTTCAACAGAGAGACCGGCTGAAGGATGTAGGTTACCCTCAGCGTCCACTAGGCTTCCTGCAACATGAGTAACTCAAATAATAATTTTAATAATATTCATAGTGATTTGTTGGTAAGGAGTTTATCGTCGTCATCACGTCGTCGTCACGTCGTCGTCGTCATCATCGTCATTATTATTATTATTATTATTATTATTATTAAACATTTTAACATTTATTGATTTTGTCTTAGTAAACTAAATAAAATATAAAAATATTTTTGATATAGTATTTATATTTCTGGTTAGTTATAGTTTCCTAAATAATCCACAAAACATTTATTGAATTTCTTTGATCTTTCTGGTTTTATTATTTTGTACTAAACCGACCCGGCCACAGGTTGGAAACAGTTGAGGATGAAGATTTGTTTTTATCAACCATCTAGCTACCTGTTTGGGTAACATATTAATTACACTAACAACATTTACCCACCATTGGGGGTCCACTCTTTTGCGAGAGTGACACCCTAGTTAGACCACTCGACTACCAAAGTGAGTATATTATTTTATTGTTCCTATCTATCTTTCCAGTATCCTTATACATAATATGCAATTGTTATATATTATATAACAAAATATACCTAAACAAATTAAAAGCAGAGCCATTTTAAATATTCACACTCCAATTAGTTAATTTTCTATAATTATTCTTTGTGTTAATCATTTTGTTACATATTCCTTTACATTTACATCCATTACACTTTCCAGCCTATAATTCGGGTTAGTTTTTTTTATCCAAGCCATATATTTTCCACTGCCAGCTTGTTATGCCTGTCACAGCTTCATATGACTAATAATCCAACTTAAGACTAGGACAGGTACAACCTCCAGTCCCCGGCCATTAATTTATCAATGTGAGAGGGTAAACCCACATTTCACCAATGATAAATTTTCGGCCATGCCGGGAATCTAACCCGAGACCCTTTGCTCACTAGGCAGACAGAAACACTACCGACTGTGCGAAGGTGTCGGAATGTTACATATTCCTATTTATACAGGATGTCATTCTAAGACAATTTTATTTCCCCCCCTGCCCTCCCACACCGATCTGAATTAAAGGTCGCACCTCTGGAGTGGGACATGTTGTTAAGGTTCCTGTGTTCCTCCTTGGTGCTGACCGTGTCCTCGTTGAGGTTGACGTCTGTCCAGCTGTCATCCATCGCTGATGGCTTGTTGTCGTCTTCAAGAATTTCATTGCCGGTGTCAAGGTCGGCGTTGTTATCAGCTGCAGTCAAGTTCTGGGTGTTCTCTTGTTCCACTGAATCTCCGTTCTTGGGAGAGAAAGGAAGGTTTTTATTTGTATTTATTGGGAGTAAACATTATTTTGAACAAGTTTAATTCAATATTAAATGAGACACACAAGAATAATTACTAATAAATGGTTCATTTATTTGTTTACTATGATAATCAAGTATATTATATATTATATTTTAAAGTTGTATGCACACAATAATTTGAAAGTTGTGTAACTTTATATACCAATAATAATAATACCAATAATATATAAGTTGTATATATATATATATATATATATATATTTTGACACTAACTGTAAGAAGGACAACAATTGCCCATATGGGACTGTCCATAAATTATTTCACACTAAATTTGGGGTTTTTGAACCCACACATTGTCACAAGTTTGTGAACCCTCCTTCTAATATTACATCACAATATCACGCATACCCCTCCCCATCATCTATTTAAATAGTATTTTTAATTGTAGAGCCTCTATATAACCCTTTTATTGAAACATGTTCATATGTGTTCACCAACCTCAATGATCAAAGTCGATGAATCATTTGTTGTTTGTTTACGAGTGTGGACAGTTGGGTTTATTAACACAGAACACTGTCCGATATTTTTAAATGTAATGTGACGTCATGCATTCTCTGAATCCCCGATATGCATACATAGTTTATGGACAGCCTCTATGTACTTAAAACAACTCACACAACTAAAGGCACAAGATGAGGTTGGTGAATGTTTAAGGAAATACACCACAATTCACCTATCGAGATTCGAGAGTCAGCCAATGGTCCATTAGACATGAAGTTTTTGCTATTCATAAACTGGGAGATTGGTTGACACCCAAAACTAGACTATAAATAGTGCCCTCAGTCAATGCAATCTTATTACACAATAGATAGTGTTATGTATTGGTTAAAATCCCCAAATCTGATTTGGGTGAGTGGGTTTCAATCCTGGCCGAGTCCAATGAGGGTGATGTTTTTAACTATTGCATTTCTTTTCATTGTACAAGGGATGTTTGCGAATATTCTTAAAATTTCAATTTTATCATGCTGTGGTTTTTGATTAAATAGTGTATAATGCAGATAGAACAAAGTGACAGTAAGGGGCATAGCCCTAGATAAGAGTGTTGCAATAGTTAAAGCTTCTACCGTGGCTTAAGAGTCTGTGCAACTCCATGAATAGCACCTAACTTAGGTAGATAATACAGATTATGTGGTCCACTTTAGAAAATAGTGGATTGAGACCATCGAAACACCAAAATGCAACAAAATTTAAAAAATATATTATGAAGTGAAAAAAAATAAATTAAAATGATCCTAATTTCTCTTTTTTCAAGTGTAGAATAGAAAAAAACCAAACTTTGACGTATTCCCGGTTTGTGTGCAATTGTTTATCTAATATTCCAGTTAATCCGCCATGAGATGGGTTCTTTAAAGAGATGTTGCACACAAAGATCAACATGTTTTGGGTTTTTGTAAGGACCTTTATAATTTAAAATGGTAAACCATCCAAGGGAGTTTTTTCTTTTTCTTTTATTACCATGTCTTACTACCTGTTACGGTTGGATACAAATTTGATAATTACTCTAATTATATATTTCTATGAGGAAAACCTCTTTTCGCCTTATGAGGTAATATATTATATTTGGAAGAAGGTATAGGAAAGGTGTTTGTCTTTTGTAACATTATTCCTTTTACATGTTCCTATCTAAGTGTCCTATCATCATTTACATATTCCCCTTTTCTCTCTTTTGTTTTTTGGTTTCCTCTTTTAGGATGTTGTGTTTTGAATTTCTCACCCCCTACCTGATGAGTTCTGATAGAATGAAACCTAGGTCAGGGATTGGGTATTAAAGATAACTATGTTCTTCTTTTCACTGTAAAATTCACATTGTGTTTGTTCCATTTATATGTTTCTGTCCAACTTTCCTTACTTTCTTCCAAATATAATATAGTTACTTTAAAGAGGTAGAGAGAGATGAGGAAGAAAGCATTTTAGAGGTAATATGCCCACATTTGCGTGGAAGAAGAGTGGGAAACCATTTAAGAAAGACCATCCTCAGTAGACTCGATCATGATTCGAGCTCCGATCTCCCCACCATCAGCAGGTCAGTCTAACACAAGAGCGACGCCTTAGACCATTTGGCCACTGAAGCAGGTTTGTTTCATCTTAAAATGTGTCAAGTTGTTGGTTCTTGCAAACCCAACATGATTCAAGGGATCACAAGGGATTTAAAGAACCTGTCCGTAGTTTTAACCCACCTTGTTGGAGTGTAGGTTTGGCATGGACGTTCTGACATAAGCTTGCACTGACTCTGATTGGTCAACCTCATATGGGTGGTTGATGGAAGAGGCGTGAGAAGAAGCCCGCGATCTTGTACTACCCTAGAGGTTCCGGTTAGTGAGAGATATCAAGAGAGTAGAAGTTAGAAGAAGAAGATGAACAAAAAAAATATCCTTTGTTAGTTTGCAAGGTAATTATAAAGAACAAATGAACCAAATCAGACAAATGCCACAAACATTAATTAACAAAGAAAACTATTCTGGGAGTATATACAGGCTGTACCATTGCATTTGGGACCCACTCCAGCATTGAACAGGAGACACAAAAACAATGAAAAGAGTTCATACAAATGTGTGTCCCATTTGACCTTGTTTCCTAGTTACAGACAAGCGATTCCACTAAACTGTTTGTATATCATACTCGATATTACTCAAACTGTTGACTAGGTATGTTTTATGGGTCATTCCAAACACTTTGTGTTTTTGAAAGAGTGCAGCATTCTACGACACAATGACTGCAGGCTTGCATTCAGGCCAAAGTTGGCCATTTTTAGCAGTTCCTGTAATGTTAAGCAGCTACACATTACTTGAGTACAAACAAGACTATACTTCTGAAGCATGGTCAAATGGGACACATATTTATATAAGGTTTTTTCCATTGTTTTTGTGTCTTCTTTCACTGCTGAAGTGAGTATCACATGTTACTGTACATCCTGTATATTATTTCATGCAAGAAAGAGACAAAATCTATATTATTTTGGGTACTAAATAGGAACTGTATTATGTTAGGGAAAAATTAGTTAAAATCAAAATAGCATATGGGGTTATTTTTAATTATATAGTTGTCCTTAATAATTTTTAATTTATAAACACCTTTAGTTACTTAAGCCATAACCAAGAAATGCTAGAGTTATTATTATGTAGGTATGATATAAATACAGTCCAGTTTTCATAGGAAGCCTGTCGTTTTAAAAATGGAAACTCATGTTGCCATGATGGTGGAAATAAAAATATTACAATAATTATTTGAATTCTTAGTTAGTTTAAGGTGCAGCCGAAGGAAGCGTGAGTAATTTAACAGTTTTTATAGCATTATATTTTTTTGGCCAAAATTAATCAAATGTTACTCCAGTAGCAATATAGAGTTTAGTTTTCTGCACATGCTAATATCAACAGATCTTGAATATATGTCAAGGGCGTCCTGTAATTTTGTCAAAACCTTTTCTCTTTATTTAAAAAGTGTTGACAAAATTCCAGGACATCCTTGGCAGATATTCAAGATCTGTTGATCTTAGCATGTGCAGAGAACTAAATTCTATATTGCTATTGGAGAAACATTTGATTTATTTTGGCCAGAAAATGTAAATTCTATAAAAACTGTAAAATATTTGCGGTCCCTTGGCCGCACCTTAGTTAATAATGTAAAGAGAAACTTTACAGTAATCTATATGAAAATATTATTGGAAGATTTTGATACATTTCCAAATGATTTTTTTAAAAGTTTTTTAGCACTGGGTTTTACTTCCCATTTAAATTATACAACTATGTACCAATTACACTGATGGTTTAAGGGATTGAGAAGATTATATTTAGAGGACGTGTACCCATGTTTGCATGGTGGGAAAGTGGAAAACCATTTTGTAAAAACCACCCTCAGTACACCCGATGAAGATTCGAACCTCAATCTCCCCACTATCGGCAATATAGTCTAACACAAGAGTAGTGCGTTAGAACATTTGGCCACCGAAGAAGGTTATTTTTTTTAAATTAATAAATCAAATAAGACATTCCTAGAATGCAAAAATTTTAATAAATTTCAAATCAATTTTGATGGTAGCAAGTGAGCTCATAAAAATCAGAGTTTAAGATACTATGGAGAGTTTCACAATTACTCCCCCTATTAGAGGTTGAGTGAGACATTTCTATTACCACATCTTGTCAGCAACATAATATTATTTCAAGATAAAAGTCTCCAAAGTGTGGTTTTGTCTCTCCTTTACAAGCATATCATGTCGATAAAAACATTCTTCCTCCATCTGTTCCACTTAAATTGTTTCAGTTTAGGTGTTACCAGTACGATGGTCTAAAGAGCAGTGGTTCCCAAAACTTTTAGGGCCTAGTCCCACTTAGCTCCATAAAATCATCCCCAATACCTTCTACCCTAGGCTATACAATCATTATTCAGAATACCAGTTTACATGACCTACTAAAGAAGATAATAGCACAATATTTTTATTCAAAACAGTGATATTTATTAATGCATCTATTAGCAGCGGTTGGTGGCCTCTGGAGCTGGGAAAGCAGCTTTAGATGTATAGTCACGGGTAAAAATGCTCAAGGCTTGTTTTTATCTTTTGAACTTTAGATTCTTTATTTATACAATTTTGGTGGTATAAAATGTAATTTAATTATCATGTTAAATATATAAATTTGTGTTTAGTTAAATTAAATCTGACAAGGAGAGTAAAGGATTAAATAACCACTTGAATAGTGTGAATTAAGATATGTTACATCAGGCCTAATGAACACACAAGCATGGGCATCGGGACAACCTAATTGTTGGGAGGGAAGGTCATTAATTTTGTACAAAAGAGTTGCTCTCTCACCCCCTCCCCATCCTACCCAGACCACTTTTTTTATTCACTGTACAACAAAAGACGTTCAGAGTCATATTATCCTATATGGATATGTGGGGCAGATCAAAAACAGGGAACACACAAAATTTGTAAAATAAACTAAAGTAACAAACGTAGCATGTAATATAATTTTATATCAAAATTAACTATGACGTGAGGCTCTCAACTTAATGAATTATTCTCAAGATGTTTGATATCTATTGTTCATCTGTCACCGGTCAGCTAGTAAATGTAGAGTCAAATATCTAAAATGTGAGATATTTCCTGTGCAATCTGCACATAGGCCCATAGCTGCTGATTCCAGTGGGAGATCAGTGAATCTGTGAGAAGCGATGTTCAAGCATCGCATGGTTTTGGGTGACATGGCTCTAGGCCGTTGATTGGTGCTTAATGTCGTTATTGGAATCTCCTAGTTGGCATATTCTAGCTAGTGTGTATCCAAGAGCAGAGCTCTGGGCAGTTGGTGTGGACAGTTGGTTTGTACAGTTGGTCCTAGACAGTTGCCAAGTGTGTATTAAGATTAGTCCATTTAGCGACGGCGTGCCTTACGTGCCATGAGTGTAGCAATAATTAAGACATTGGTTGGACAGCGGTTAAGATAGTGGCTAGAAAGTTGTGATCCCACTGTTGCCAAGGGAAGTGAGAGAACTTTGGCCATGACTGTAAGATAATGGTGACCGGGCATGGCTGAACGACATTCGTCAGAACGGTTGGCGAGTTCTACAGCAATGCCTGAGAGCAGAATTTTTTATTGAATAAACCTAAAGTAGTGTGATGTGCCTGACTTTATTTTAATTTACCTGTTTAGACCTCTCCCTTGATAGCAAGCGGTCTCTTATACTTTGTGTCAGATAGTCGGTCTAACCTTACATTTTGGTGTAACCTTTACATTTTAGTGTAAGAATGGGATGATTATGTATGGAAGTTGAGGCATCACTTTACGATAAGCTAATACAAAAAAAAACAAAAAAAAAAAAAAAACTGGAAAATGTACAGAAAATGTCCCCCCCTCCCCACTTGCAACACCTGTGACACAAGTGATGTAAAACTGACATTGTGCATGCACCAACATTGACCAAAAACACTTGGTGGATTGTGTACTATTCTATTCTTTCATTGGCTGAAATATTCTGCAGCAGTTTATAGGCATTTCAAATTTTACTTATTTTTCATTTATGGACACGCATTCACCTCAACCTCTTTCCCTCCCTTTTATACCAAATTACATTTGAAATTTTTATAAGCAAGTGGCAGGGACAAACTCACAGTAACGCTTTAAAAATACGAAGCAAAAACCAAGATGATGCCAAAATGATCAAATATATTAGATTTGTAATTTAAAACAAAAAGGTAAGTTTTATTTCACTTAAAGCTTCATTGATTACATGGACCGACCGAACCTGCCGATTATTCATATTGCTAATAAAACTTGTTTGTTTAGTGAGTTTAACAAACTTGATAATTTACCCTACAATAACAGCTTATCGATGTTTGATCGTTACATAGCAAGTCTCTTAAATATCACATTTAGTAACTACTCCCCTGTTCGGTACATTCTTAGCATGTGAATAGACTTGATGAAGTGATTCCAGTTTACCAATGTTCAGTTTAAAATCACTTAGCTGGAGACTAGTCTAGCTCCCCCTACACCCTTAACTCCTAGATAATTCCATTGCCTCTCAAGGGGTGATACAGCCCACTTTGGGAACCAGTGCTCAATAGTATACTGACGTTATGTTTATAATTAGTTCTATAAGTGTTTATGAGTTGAGTAGAAACCATTTAATTCCATTAGATCCACATAAATACCCAAACAAACAAAAGACACTACAAATTACAGATTTAGCATCATCACATCAAGAGATATAGTGAAGTGAATAACCTTGAGGGAGGGTGGACCACTTGAGTGAATATCGTGGTCAGCCAGGACTGAAGAGTTGTTCTCGTCAACTACAATCACCTCGTACTCGCCATCTTCCTGGGACAGTTGCTGGCAGATTCCACGGGTCTGTGCTGCTAAAACAATAGCATGCATTGTTATACAAATCCACACGTAAGCACTATAGTTAATAGCGGCAGTCACACCATTTTATGTGAACCCATAGCCGAGAGATTGAAAATATATAAAGTGTTTTACCTAGCACTTTGGCTATCTGAAACTTACAATGCCCAAGGACAAAATAAGGTTCATTTTAGGAAATAAATCTCTAGTTCTGTTTTGTCCACCCTGAAAGGTACCAGTATTACATTGATGAATTAGGTGATATCCTACGCGAGCAAACGAAAGCGAGTGGCGTGGGTGAAGCGATGCTAAGAGAAAATATCAAATGCACAGTTGGCATGGAAGTCGTAAGGACAAAGTGGCCCAAGCAGATTCCAAGCAGTTGAGGCAGTCAAATATTTTGATATTTTCATACACACCATACACTGTGAGAGTCATAACTCTTGTGCCTAGCATTAATACAAAGGGCGTAATTGTCTTAGCAAATTATGTTTTATCATCCATAGGCATTTTTTAATGAGAGTATTTTGATTGGGTTAAATAAGTGTGGTGATCAAAATGTCAGAATTCGCTGAATCAGTGAAATAAAAAGTGTGTTTTTTGTGATGTGAAAAATAAAAACTACTATAAACAATTGCTTCAATATAGAAAATGGACACAGCTCTATAAAAGTGTTGAAATAACCAGTTTTTTTTCTTTTCAAAATTACAATACATTATTTCTACTTTGGAAAATGTGAGTTTAAAACCTTATCAGATTTTTAATCTAAACAATGAATTTAATTTAATTTAATTTAATTTAATTTTAGCACCGCGTCTTACTACCCGTTCGGGTTATACGCTTAAGTACTATTTACACTAATGGATTAGGAAGATGGGAAGGTTAAACTTAGAGGAAGTGAACCCACATTTGCGTGGAGGGAGAGTGGAAAACCATTTAGGAAAAACCTCCCCCAGTTCACCCGACCGAGATTCGAACCTTGATCTCCCCGTCCTCGGTGGTCTGACTCAACACGACTGGCGCGTTAGCCAACTACGCCACCGAGGCGGGTTAAACAATGAAGGTGCATGGAGAAATAATAATTATTACCCCCTTTTAATTATTTTAATGATCAGTGTGTTTTTAGCATTGCGTCTTACTACCCGTTCAGGTTATATGATTGTGTACTAATTACACCAATAGTTTTGGGGAAGAGGAAGACTGTATTTATAGGAAGTGTACCCAAATTTGTGTGGAGGGAAAGTGGACAATTTTTTTTTTCGGGTAAAAACCACCATAAGTTCACCCGACTTGAGATTTTAAACTTGATCTCCTCATCATCGGTAGTTTAATCTACTGCAAGAGTGCTGCTTTACACCATGTGACCATCAAAGTGGGTAGTGTGTTTTTTCTTTATATAAATGGTCGAATTCAATGTAGGATTCCCTTTCTAAGATAATAGTATTTGTTTGAGATATTTCCATTTAGGTGACTGACCAGCCTCAGTGGTCGCATGGTCTAAGGTGCTACACTTGCAAGAGACTAAGCTGCTGAACACGGGGAGATCAATGTTCAATCCCGGTCGGGTGTTGTTAAGGTAGTTTTCCACTACCCCTCCACACAAATATGGGTACACTTTTTCTATATTCAACCTTTCTAATCCCTGACACTTTGGTGTAATTTGTAGATATGTGTATAGCCCAAACAGCTAAGACATGGTGCTAATAAAAAATATAAAAAATGACAGAGTTCACGTTTCTTTGACGACTATATTATGGTTATTGATTTGAATGATTGTTGCTTGCTTCTTGTATTCATTACAATTCACACGCTTGACTGTTTTGCCCCCCGTGGCTCACTTTCGTTCGCTCATGCAGGAAAGTGCCTTACACTCATGTGTAGCTTATAAGATAAGGCCATTGTGTGATCTATCAAGGTAGGAATTTCAGGATAAACAGAGTGTAACTGGCCAAGATTTGAGCCAAATACTGAATTGCACTCTGACAGCCCTGCTGATTACACTGGATTAGATCTTCAACTTCTGTGACAATGATTTATGTTCAACTCCCCCACATTTATATTTACGTTATGCCAACTGGTGCCAATTTTGGGCTAATGTCTCTGTATTTATGTTGTCTATTAGTCCTTTGTATAAAATATTCATACATTTTAGCCCATTTTGAATTTACATCGACAATCTATTAATTTAAATAGCATAATCACATACACCAAATCCTTTACCTGATGAACTGTAAGAAATAGACATTTTAAAATAAATTTTTAAATATTTCAGAGCTAATCTATTACAATACAGCATTAAAAATTTTTTTTTGAAAATACCAAGCCAGTTATAATCAAAATAATAATACTAATAAAACTCTATCAAATAAACATCAAAACAGTTGACTGCCATTAAGAAATATTATTTTGACATATCATATATAGTAGGACCTCCATATATTGAACTTCCGTGTATCGAAATTCTCTATATACCAAAGTTTTGGTGAATCCCTATGACATTACATAGAAAAACTGTTTTTATATATCGAAAAAAATTCTATATAAATAATTTTTTTTCCAAACAAATCGGGATTCCCCCTCTCACTGTGATGATGATTATGTTATACGTAAAAAAGTGAGAAAATATAAAATGAAAATGTCATGAGAAAAAGGAAGTTCTTTGACAATAACGAAGACAAATTGTTTCAGAATACCTGACTATATCGAATCTTTTTTTATGAAACCATCAATTTCGAAATATGGAGGTCCTAATGTACTTAGTACTTTATATTAGGAATAAAATACATAATTAACATTCCTATAACTAGTTTAATGGGATATAAATTTATTTAGTGTGATATATAGTTACTTAAAACTAATAGTTTGCAACTAGCAAACATACTACTTATATGGTTGAGTTTTAAATGGTCAATATCAAATGTATATGCACCTCAATCATTCAAGTGAATTCCCTAAAACTTACAAATAAAAAATAATATAATTTACATGCAGATGCAGTTTAGTCACAAACACAACAATAAATACTATAAAAGTATAAACCATACTTTAACAGGGCAATGACAAGCACATAATCCATAGAAATCATTCATATACCTTAATAAAAAATAAAGTTTCAAAGAATATTACATTTCTGGAATAACAGAAAATCCATGACAGTGTAGTACTAACAATGAATATATATATAAAGCAGTTTTGACAATTTTATAGAATTATTTTTTTACACTTGTATCAAGACATAAATTCAAGGCTCATTTCACTACCATGCGATTGACAAAATTGTAAAATAAATATCATTTCAACATCCAATTTAAATTTAAAAAATTCTGAGAGGTGATAAAAAAAATACAGTGGGAAGACAATACATGTATAGAAGCCATTGTATGAATTATGTAATTCAAGGTGAAAGCTAACACCTGTACAGTTAAATTATTGTATATGAATAGCAAAGCTTTGTAAATCAAAATGATTTAACGGTTACAGATATAGCCACATCAAGTATCGTTTTGTAAATGAGTAAAGTGACAGCTGGGCACCGGAATCAATACCGTTGCTCTTGGCTGCCAAGTGTACCGATGAGTTCAATTCCCATATATAGGTGTCATTTTAAAAATTTACTAGTGTAATTCAAGGTGTTAGAACATACTTAATGGGCCTCTGGGTTGCAAACTTTGTGTGTGTGTGTGTGTGTTGTGTGTGTGTGTGTGTGGGAGGGTGTGTGTGTGTGTGTGTGGGAGGGTGTCCAACTGAAGCTTCTAAGTTTCAATGCTCAATGCATTTCATATGATCACTATTGATGGATAGGTAAGGGTTCAAATCTTGGTTAGATGAATGTAGGCATTCGATTTAAGAGTTTAATTCAAATCCTAGCCGAGTTAAGGATTTACGCTTCCCGCAATATACAGCATCATGTGGGGTATGTGTGATTTAGAGTTCTCTACAAGTGAAGTCCCATGCACTAATAACCCTAAATCTAGGTTTTTGTTCACATAATAATAGCAATAAAAATAAGTACACTGTATTTTAAATTTTGCAAAGCTATATTGGTAAAATAAAACATTTACATTTCAATGCATTCAATAATTTATTTTCAAACATAAACACAAGCATTTAATAAGGAGAATGCAAATAGGAATTATTTAAGATGGACATCATATGCAGTAGCAATATTAGAAAATGGAACACTTTGCAGACATTTTACTTTAAAAGTAGTCACATTTAAACGTTTTGTGATTTGTTTTTAAATTAAAACATGTGTGTAATAATATTTTTAACTAGGTACTTTTGATTAAAAAAGTCAATAAATTAATTGTATATTTTAACCTTTCATTTTAATGAAAGAAAAAATATGTGAAAAGCGTTAAAGCCACATGTTTTTGTTGAAATGTTTTCTTCATTTAAAAAAAATTATGACTATAATTAATTTGTAGTATAGTTTGCCAGTTTTTTTAAACCGTTTTAAAAACTATGTCAGTAATTAAAATTGATTAAATAAAGGTAAACTCAACTAAATATATTTTTTTTACTAAATTTATACTACCACTGTTTCTTAAGTCATAAGATATCCTTGGTAAAATTATTTTACTACTGAAAAGACTATTTTTTAACATATGACAACGAAAAATCATATATATTTCTAAATTTCCAGAAATATTAAAGATACATTTTTTAAACAAATGTTAAATGTGTTTTTGGACAATGAATAAAATGTGATTTTATGAATGTGACATTTATGATTAAATTTTTTTTCAGTGCTTTACTGCCTGTTCAGGTTATACATATATATGTACTAATCATGCTAATGAGTTAGGGATGAAGAAGGTTGAATTTGGAGGAAGTGTACTCACATTTGTTTGGAGGGAGAGTGGAAAAACATTAAGGGAAAACCACCTTCAGTACACCTGACCGGGATTCGAACCTCGATCTCTCTGTCATTGACAATCTATTCTATTGCGAGAGTGACATCTTAAACCATGTAAACACATAAGTGGGTGGGTAATGTGACATTACATGATGATTTTGAGAAATGTTGATAATATTTTATTTTAGACATGATGAAGAACAATGCGACCAAATAATATGTTAGGAAAAATCAATTCTATCAATAGGTACTGTATGTATATCTTCTAATTTTAGAAACAATAGTTTTTTTTAAATCTTATATTAGTAATGATTTTGACAATGTTATTGGTTTACTTCCATATTTCATGTGAACAGATCTACACATTGACTCGCTTATCAATACCGAGAATGACAATGATTTGCCAAAAGTACTCTGAGACATAATATGTATATATATAACAGAATAAGGAAAGTAAGGTGATACAAATGTGGTAGCTTAGAACTTTTATAAAGTATTTAAAATTTTAAGTGTCAAACAAAGAAAACATCAAACTATAAATTCAACCAAGTCATAAAGTCAACTAATTAGAGAAGAAGCAATTTAAAATATTAATATCAGATTGTTAAGAAAACAATATAGCATTTTAACTAAATTTAATATTAAGTAAAGTGACACCTAAATATAAGCACAACCGAAACTTATTATCAAACAAATTGGTAAAGGAGAAAGGCTAAATAAATATAATCTTGTTACATATTTTTACAATGTCAATATTCCATTTTAACTAATTTTAATTATAACAAGCAAACAATATTATTTTAAATAATATAGTGATTAAATTAATCAAAACGAAACAAAGCTCTGAACCACGTAATAATAAAGTAATTTGTCAAAATCATTAGCAATTCAATAGTCTCTTAATAGCCCATCTCAAACTAATGAACTATAAGGAACCAGGAAAAAATGAAAATACTTAAATGTTTTTAAGTGTTAAATATTTTAAAAATTCATAATACAAAACAATTCTGTAAATATGAGAATAATAATTATGTAAGTATATGAGTTGGGGGAGGGGAACAAACAAACTATTTAATGTTTTCTTTTTTTTTTTTACTTGTAATTGTTGAATTTTTTTTAATAACCACACATCCATCATTCATCCTATGCAAAAGAAAATTATCTGGATGAATGCTAACTCAAATTTTAAGGAACCTCAGACTTTTTATATTATATTCCAATTACCAATATTTTGGTTTCATTAAAATGTGACCAGCTTGAGTGGCCACATCATCTAAGGTGTTCCTCTCACAATAGACTGGACTGCTGATGACAAGTAGATTTGGGTTAAAATTCTTGTCGGTTGTACTGAAGGTGGTTTTTTCTAAAAGGTTTTACACCATTTCTGAACGCAAATGCGAATAAACTGCCTCTAAATTTCAGCTTCTCTCATCCGTAGTACAATAGAGTAATTTTAGTACATTTGCATGTAGCCCAAACAGGTAGTAATAAAAGAATTGAGAAAGCTAAATCACTGAATAAAATAAAAAGTCTGTAGAAGTGTGGTGTTCTAGACTAAGCAGCAGGAGCAATAGAACAAGAGACAAGCAATGTTTACCTGCGTGGGCGAGAGTCGAGTTTCTGTGGAACTTAGCAGCAGGCACATGATTGTTGTTGTTGTTGTTATTATTGTTGTGGTAGTTTTTGAGGAAGGGGTTTCTGTGTCGCAGGAAAGGTTGGTGGGGGTGCGGATGAGGCGGGGGTACAGAATTGGGGTGAGAGCCAGGAAGGAACTGTGGGTACACATGATGCGACCACTGGGGGAATAGGGGGCGTGCTCCCCCCTCTGGCAAGGCAGCGTCCACACAAAAAGGGGGCACGACAAGTTAGAGAGGCTAGCCTAGTATTAAAATGGGGAGGAGGGAGTGGGGGCGGATAGAGGACCAGTGACGTCCATTTGATGTAAATGTGTAAGCACCTACTTACACAATACTAGCGTGGTTCTTTGACAAAACACAAATGTACACAACATTATAGAGATACAACTTCCTCTTCAGGTATTAAGACACATACATTAAGACCAAACCTGAAAAAGGGAGTGTTGGATCCAAAAAATTGTGTGAATTTGAGTTTATTAAAGAGTTTGTGTTTGGTAAGAAAGTCAACTGCTGTGTTTTAATTCACTTATAATAATGATTTATTCAATGGCTGTGTTTCAAATTAATTTAGTAGAGAAGAAAATCTAGAAACCTTATCTAAGAAGATAACTTATTTTATAAGTTTGAGTAGCATACTGTTCAAGGCTTCTTGTGATCTGTGACTTTCTTGAAAATGATTGTGTGAAAGTAATTTGAAAATCTACTTACAACCCATGGGATAGTATAGGCCCCACTGATTATGTCATCTGGAAGTTGTGGATGAAAAAAAAAAGTCCCACTATTTTGATGAATGTATTCTCTTTGAAAGGGTTATGTCACAGTTTGAATTTGTTCACAAGAAACAATTTTCTTGAATTATAGCTCTTTCTCAATAGAACAATTCAATTAGCAAAACCATTCACTTTCAGTTCTCATCTGCTAAGCCTAATTGTATATTACCTAAGCAGCAGAAAAATGGTTTGTAAAAGGTGATTTTAGTGGTTAATTTAGAGCACTCTAAATCAGTACAGAAATTAATATATCTGACTTAATGAAAAACTGACTGCTTTGCAAAATAATGTGAAAATATAATACGTAATAATATGTTTTATCAATTGAGCTTTAGAGTGTGACAAAAATTAAACTTCTCACTACGAGATAATGGTCTGGCATAAGACTTCTTAAAATGTAAAAAAAAATCTCCATGACGAGAGCCTACAATCACGCTATACCAACTGAATGGCCATAGTTGTTAGTGATGAAAGTGCCAACATTTGAGGATAGAAGATGTCATGTAGTCAGCACAACAAACCTTGTGGCCACCAAGCTGTTTAATAGACCGGAGCTGCTTCTTAATTATTCGAGTAGCTCCTCATTTGACCTCACAAGGTTGAGTTTGACCCCGTTCCAGACCCACTGCTTCTTAGAAAAATTATGAAATCACTGGGGATCGAACCCAGGTCCTTTGGATTTGTAGTTTGGAGCTCGGACCACTAGACCACAGAGGCAGGTTTTTAAATGTAACACTATAAAAAATAATAACGCAAGAATAGGTTTCTCAAAATCTCAAGGATAAAAATAAAATTCAAATTTGAGATTAAGAATAAAATTAAAAACTCTTTTTTTAAAGGCTTTGAATTAAATATTTTTAGCATTATTATAATGTTTAGAAGTGATTTAGCCCAAAATAATTTACCATTACCCTAAGTGAAAAATTCACATTATAGAAAAAAAGTTACAATTTCTATTTATTATAGAAAATAAAAAATGTGAAAAAAAAAAAAAGAATTGGAAAAGAAAAATCATATTGACCAAGCGACCGCTGCTTTTAGTGATGGTAGTGCTAACATTAAATTGTAGTCGACCAATTTCTAATAGTGAGTGTTAACGTGTACATGTAAAATATTTATTTTCAATAAATATTGTAGTTTTGGTAATGAGTAATGTGATGGTGTAGGTTCTACTAGACAAGCAGGTTAGGTTACTATCCAACTAGATCAATCTCACATCAAAACTCTTAGTGATCAGAGGGGAAAAGAAAACACACAGGCAACCCAGCAGAATGTCACACTTACATGAGCAAATAAGGGATTAAAGAAATATTACCTGTAAAGGTATAAACACTGCAAGAATAAATCTATGTTGAAACACCCTAGCACACGTGCTTTCCTTTATTCCACTATACTGACATTTAATTAATAACATTTAAAGGAAAATATGTTGTCTTATATTTTATATTATGGCTTATTAAACAATTACATTGTATGAATACACTAAGACGATGATAAATTAGAAATGTGATTATACATGATTAATTTTGAAAAACTGTGTAGTGTATTTTGTTAGTAACTTATTTCAACATAAATATACAACCAATACCGTTTAATAATACACAATTTGGGCATTTGACTAATTTAAGTTAAACTATAACAAATATGTTATAGTCTGTTTTTATGAGTTAAAATTTAATTCAATTGTGAAAAAATATATAAGGAATACACAGCTCGCTTGCTTGAAGTTTGCAAAGAGTATGCACTATAAGCACCCCTCTCCCCCACAGACATTTTAATACTAGCTTTAGTAAACTAACTGGCTTAACCAAGTGGTTGGTTAGCAAGAATAACTTTAAGCCAGGAGGTTAGTATTTGATTCCTACTGGATGCAATTGATTGATAATTTGTCCACAATTTAGTTTTTGTGTGTGAATTATGGTTTAACTCCTTATATTCTTCCTCTATATTCTGAAACCTTTATGAATTAAATAGCCAAGCTATTATAGTTAAGTGCAGCTATAGTCACAACTAAATATATTCTGCACAACCATTACAGACTCTGCCTTAAGATATGAATGAAGAATTCCCCTGGAACGGGATGACTCCTGGAGAGCTCAGTGGCAATAGCGTAAGCATACTAAGGTAAGGGTCCCAGGTTCAATTCCCGTGTCAAAGTGTAATTTTTCAATCTAAAGAAGTAAATACATTTAATTCTAAAGTTGAGTCGCTGATAGCCAATAGAATAAAACAAATGAACTATTTAGTTAATTGAACCAGACTGGGCTGTACCTGTGAGTATGTTAATGTCGGCTTGTCTAACAACTAACAAGCTTGAGGTTAAGTGAGTTGAGTATTACCAAGGTTGCCAGATATGTTTCTTCAGAGCACGAGGAAGCAGGCTCATAAAAAGTCATTGAGATGGTACAAACAAAGAAAACTGTTCTAATTACAAATTACTAATACTCTTTTTTGGTTTGTTTGATTCTTGTTTGTTATAAAAAAATAGAAAAATGAAAGAACAAAGTATTTCTCAGGCAATAAGAATGGCTAAACTGAGATAAAAGAATCAATTTCTCGAGACAGTCCTTGGAAAACATGGCAACCCTGTGAGCTATTCCTTCACATACAAAAAACTATTTAGACGTGAGGGCAAATCTATTTAATGACTACCGGCACACGAGCTACCTAGCAGTAGCCTCAGATTTATGAAGCAGATACAACAATTTGTACAGCACTCTTTTAAAGCAGTGTTGAGAAAAATTACTT
Organism: Timema bartmani; assembly: GCA_902151455.1. NCBI lineage: Eukaryota > Metazoa > Arthropoda > Insecta > Phasmatodea > Timematidae > Timema > Timema bartmani. The sequence goes on along the minus strand of CABFWB010000106.1, from coordinate 390,039 downwards.
CGTGTTGTTTATTTATTGTTAAATTTAATACTTATAAAACTATGCAGTTTATGTGGGCATCAAGATACATTTAACAAAGCAATCTTTTTTTTAATAAATCTGTGCGGCAGTCCATACATAGTGCATAAATAATATGTCAGATGCATTTCTAACCAAGAAATGCACTGATCTTTTCAAAGTCATTTCTTACACAAGTGCACCATTCCAGTATTAACTTGCCATAAGGAAACCAAAAACCAAGGAGCTTAGGATATGTTAAATTTTTATAGTTGGTCAAATTTGTTTTATAATTTAACTAGCAACATTTAAAGCTTAATGAAATAAAAAATAGAAATATACATGTATTTCAACTTGCAAGAATTGCAGTAATTTGTATGAATATAAATAATATTAAGATATTTAAATTTACTTCCAATAATCATGAGTTTTATTTTTTTTAATTTCTTTTTATAACATAAAAGATAAGATTTTTATTAATAAACTATAAAACTCAGTTTTAGATAGTTTTGAAGATAAAATAATTGATCAAAATGAAAAATATATTTTAAGTCATTTATATCGATTTTTTTAAATTGTTTTTTGTAAATAAAAATATATTTTAAATTATTGGGCTTATTTTTAAATAATAAGATTAACAGAGGGACAAATAACACACACACAGTTTTGTAAAAAAAAAGGAAAAATTAANAAAAAAAAAAAAAAAAAAAAAAAAAAAAGTGGGCATGCTGTGGGGTTCACAAAGTGTTTTCAACTATCTCTGACACATTAAGAGTTGCTATATTAAAAATAAGGATATAGGGAAATATGTTAAAAACAACTTTTGAATAGTAACTTTAGTGTTGGGCAAATTCAAACTCTAGTAACAAGGAAATATATACAGAAAAACCCAGACTATCCGAATTTTGATTTGAATAATTTACAACTAACCAAAGCACTGCCCCACTCCACTCACTGAGTCAGCCCACGTAGATGTCATCCCTATTCATTTTTTTAAAAGTTTATTTATATTTCATATCTAATCTGTTTTGAACGTTTTATCATTTTTGTTAATATTATATTAATTTTATATTTTTCAAATATAAGAATGGTTTTCCTTATTACAAATAATCAAATTTTCTATTATCTGAACCAGCTTTTTTATGAATTAATTAAAATGGTATACTAATTCACCAAATACTGGCAAGGCCGTAGCCAGCCAATAATTTCAGGGGGGGTTTGGTGGGCACATCACCAATTGCAGGAAGCTAAAAAAATTCTAAATGATAATCAGTTCTAGAAGCTATCTGAAGAGTTTTTTTTATGGCAACATTACCCCCTGTTTGCCGAAGGCTAGGGAAAGTTCTAAGAATTAAACACCTCTAGAAGTTATCTGAAGTATTTTATTTTTCAACATAACACCATAACTGCCTAAGTCTAGGAAAATTTCTAAATATTAAACACCTTTAGAAGCTTTCTGAGAAGTTATTTTTATGGTAACAAAGCCCCCTAATTTGTACTTTTATTTTAATTTTGATATTACTTGAACCATAAATAAAGTCATATATATTTTGTGCATAATATTTCGAGGTGGGGATGGGGGGAGGCTTGAACCTTCAAAACGCCCCCCTGGCTATGGCCTTGAGTACTGGTGAAGTATTCTTACTTTATTCTAGTGTCTAGCACTAATAATTTTACTTTAAGACTTATGACAAAGTCAACAGTAATATTTCAGTATTTTTAAAACTAAAATGAAAAAAGTTACAATAATAACACATTTTTTTCCAATGATAAAGTTACCAGAAGGAATAAAAGAAATAACAATAAAAATATGAAAAGGTAGGAAGGATAATTTATAGGAAATGTCTTCACAAACTTGAGTGAAAATCACAGGGAAAAAAAACCACCCATGAGTTATCAAGACCAAATTTTAGGTCTTAAATCCCTGAGAAATGCAAGCAAACGTAAAGCAAGTCTAATTCCTTATGACAGGATTTTGATCAACTTAAAGTTCATATAGTGTTAACAAAATGTTCATATAGAGGTTCTATTCACATTTTTAAATGGAAGCCATTACAATTCGGTTCACTTAAATTTAGGAGTTGTCCAAGAGAGATATTTCATGTTACATGGACATTAAGTGAAGGGTACTAAGTTTTCCAGCCAATCATGTTGCGAGCAACATCAACAGGGATATTTAGTACTTCATTTGTTTGGTTATGGTATGCAATTATCTTCTTCAGAATAGTTTGTGCGCATATCGCAAACTTTAAATAGTTGTAGCCTCTGGTTTCGCGTTGTTTTATATAGCCAGAAAAGCTTCTATTGAAGGACTTTGAGCCTAATCAGCTTTAAATGTTAAGATTTAATTTTATTGAACATTTTATTTTAAATAGTTTATATTTATTGACTGTGTTTTGTTCGAGTTGTTCAGTTACATTACATTTCATGAATCCTGATCCCACACTAGTTTCTTTACATTAATTGAAATTTACATTAATATTAGGTAAACGTTATATTACATGAACGTTAAGTTGATCACAATCCCAGCATTAGACAATTTGTCTATTACTGAAGGGTGGACCCAATAGTTTTTCCCCGTTTGAGAAGGTACCCGGGGCTAGATGATTATCAACACAAAATGAAGTTCATCAGTGTTAGTGGTTTAATTTTGTTACTGTAGTGTCCCAGTTTGTTTTTATTCAAACAAATAAAAAGTCTTTTTGAGAATCAAGTTTATGGAATTTAAGTAACATATCTAGTGTCAGAAGATGTGAAAAAGGAAGACACTATTTTACATTTTTTCAGTTTTTATCCAGGTAGGTTTTCTTTTCTTGTTACTATTCATTAGTTTATTTTTTCATATTCTACCCATTCTTTGCATGTTTTGTGATATTATTTTTAACCATAAGACATTATTTTAATGTATTTTAAATCAAGAGTTTTGTCAGAAAAAGATAAATATAGTATATCAGAAATTCTACTTTCAACATAATTTAATTAAATATAGTAACTAATGGATTAGAAAGATTGTGTATTTAAGCACACTTGAATTCGAAAAATAATTTTGTTTTCATTAATAGAATTAAATGTACCAGAACATTTACTAGACCAATAATTTTTGGTCCCTCCCAAGTGTAAAAATGCCAGCTCTGGGTATATCTGGCCCAGACCTGGGTATATCTGGCCTAGATCTGGACCAGTTCTAGCTAGATATGATTTTTCCACATGGGCTGTTTCCAAGATCAAAATCATACATCTTGCTTAAGGTTGTTTAGTCCCCTAATAGGCTTATAAATTTAGACACACCAATCACTAACTCAATGCAATAACTTGTACATAATCAAGGATTAGATTTAATCAACTCATGATTAAGAACATTATTTAAGTAATTTTATTCAAGTGGGAAGAGCAATTTAAAATAAATCACTTTTTTAACACTAAAATCTTTACAAAAACTGTACTTACATTATAAAATATGTAAAGAATAATAATTACCTTTTAAACGAATATAACAATTATTGTCTTCATAAGAAACAAATGTTGTCAAATGAAGGAATATTAAATTTTTACTACAATAAACTTCTTAAAATAGAAATTGATAAAATACGAGAAGTAGGTACTGTATAAACCAGTAATAACATGTTACACTAGGTTTAATAAAACTTATCATAAAAATAATTAACAAATAAAATATAAGCTCTGTTTATTGAGAGTTTGAGCCACTCAATTTATTTTTATATTAGAAGAAAAAATATTTAAATGAATATATACTATAAAATAGGATATTAAATGGTTTTTTTTAGTTTAGATAGCTTCAACACTCTTTTTATTTTTAAATGATAATATAAATTATAAACATGATATGTATTTCAGAAATGTTCATATTAATGGGGTAACTTTTTTTTTACATCTATCACTGTTTCCAGCCTGTGACCAGGGTCAGTTTTTTATTCAAGCCACATATTTTCCACTACCGGCTTGCTAGGCCTGTTGTAGCTTTTTCAGACAAATTTATATTTTAAAAAAAATCCCGGCTTAGCCTTTTTACAGTTTTTCTTGGTGAATGGCCATTTTTCCGTTTACTACAGTGATCAAATATTTTTGAAAACAATCCTAATGGTGACTTAGTGTCAACATCCTTATAAGTTTTTTTATATTATTAAATATTTTAGATATTATATGTGGTCCTGTGTAAATGTGTTACTAAACAAACCCTATATAACAGTCTCAATTTAGCAGAATGATATACCTATACAAAGCATTTTAGTTACATCAAGAAACAAAATATCCCACTTTTGTTTAAATATTTAGGTGTAAAATCAGTTAAGGGATTTATATTCCCTGAATTTTCCCTATCCTTAGTTAAATTTCCTTAAATTTCCGAGTTTTCTCTATGGTAAAAAAAAAAATCCCTCGCTTTTTGAGGTTTTCCTTGTCCTTAGCCACCATACTACAGCTATAGCTAGTTTTTTTGTTGTTTATTTTTCGCCATTTCACTTTAAAACTGTAAATATGTAAATATACTCAACCCAGCCTTTTGTTCTAGCAATCTTGTGTTAACGTGGCCCAGCTGTTTTGTTTATGTATTTTTTATACCAGTTAAACTTTTGGTTTGTTTTTATCCAAATACAATACAGTAAGTTTACAGCATAAATAAATAACATAATTTGAAGTGAGGTTGGATTAAAATTATTGGGGAGAGCTTGAAAATTTAAAGAAATAAAACCTCCTTAAAGTTACGCCAAGTATCACTAACCCTCTCACGAACAACATAAACATCAATACTTTGTGCCTACCTGCTGGGCTGTTAGAGTGATGTGATGTACCATTACTGCGCAGGGCAGGGGCAGGGCTGGGCGGTCGAGGGGTGAGGGGGGGTTCCAGGATGTCGCGGTACTTGGACACCATCAGCACAGAGATAAAGTATACGATGGCGAGGGAGAGAAATTGGGCTTGCTTTGTCTCTTCCTGTGTGACAACCAAAATGTTGTACATGTGTGAGTTTAAATTGTTTCAATATTTAGCTTGTGTTTCATAAATAAAGGAGTATAACTGCACACAATTAAAACGTACACCACAAAAACAACACTAAAGACAGAATAAAGCTGCAGTTTCAGTTTTATTAAGTGGTTAAGCTTTGTTTAATACTATAATACTTTAATAATCATTTTTATTATCATCACATCTTAGTACCCATTTGGGTTATGCGCTTATGTACTAATTATGATAATGCATTTTGGATGAGGGAGATTTAATTTAGAGGGAGTGTACTCGCATTTGCATGGAAAAAGTGGGAAACCGTTTAGGAAGAACCACCCTCAGTACACCCGACTAGGATTGGACGGTGATCTCCCTGTCATTGTTAATCTAGTCTATTGAGAGAGCAGCGCCTTTGGCAAATTTAGCCATCAAAGTGGGTGTTTAATTCATAAATAAAATTATTTTTATTAGTGTTTATTTTTCTTCATAGTGAATAGCCTACATCATAGACTCTAGATTGAAAAATATATATCTATTGGTTGCAAATGTTATATTTGAGTTATAGTATAAATCAAATGAAATAGAAAAAGTTTTATTCAAAAATTGTTTGAAAAGAAAAATTACAATAGTGATAAGAAAGGAAAATATGCATCGCCCATTAGCAATGTAGCGCTGGGTGCTCAAACTAAAAAATTACCCCTTAAAAGAAAAATGAGGAAACTGAGGGTGTAGATGGAATCACAAGTGAAATGCATAAATGTGGGTCTGTGGGAGCATGGTATTTTTTGCCAGAATGTGTGATATGTTCAATGTGTGTGCTGGAATTTTCAATGTTCCTAATGACTGGAAGAATGTTATCATTATTCTATGAACAAAGGCAAAGGAAGAGTTAATGTAAGAATTATAGGGCAATTAGTTTGTTGAATATTCCAAGCAAGGTTTTGGGGAAAGTTTTAATTGAGAGGGTGAGTGAAAAATCTCCAGACAAGATTTGGAGTGTACAATGTGATTTCATGCCAGGTAGAGTTGCATGGACCTGATATTTGCATTTCAACAACTGATTGAGAAATGGATGGCAGTATGGAAGAAAGTGTATTTCGCATTTGTTGATCTGGAGAAAGCATACAATTATGTGAATAGGAGTATCTTATGGAATGTTCTGAGATAGTATGGTGTGGATGTATGTTTGGTAAATGCAATTAAGGCAGTGTATGATGGAATTAAAGCGTGCATTTAGGTGGATGGAGCTTTGAGAGAATGTTTTAGTATTTAACAGGGTGTTTGACAAGGTTGTGTTATGTCACCATGGTTGTTCAATGTCTTCATGGATAAGTGTATGAGAGATGTTTGTTAGAACGCGGTTGGTGTGCAAATGGACAATGTGAATGTGAGAGTGCTGCTATATGCAGATGATGTTGTATTAATGGCTGAGAGAGGAAGTGACTTGCAGAATCCATTAAATTGTTTGAATGTGGTGACAGGCAAAATGGATCTTTGTTATAATGTTTCCAAAACTAAGATGAGAGTTTTTGAAAAGGATAAATCAGGAAATGATTGTCAGCTTAGTATAGATAGAAAACTATTACGAATGAATGATTTTGTGTATCTGGCAGAATGTTCTGTAAAAATGAAAGAATGAATGGTAAAATTGATAGACAGGTGAACGTAGTTTGGAGAGTAGTTGCATGTATGTGGACTCTTGTAAAGAATGAAGTAATTCCAAAAGAGGCAAAGATGGCAGTATATAAAAGTGAGTTAACACAAACATTGTGTTATGAATATGAAGCTTGGGTTTGTCAAGAGAAACACAAGAGCAAGGTGAATGCGGTAGGAATTATATATCTAGGAAATGTATGTGGAAAAAATCGTATGGACACAGTCAGTAATGAATGGGTGCTGGAGAAGTTAGGTTTGAAAGGGAATCCAATAAGTCAATGTGAAAGAGGCCTCTTTGGTTTGGGCATGTTGAAAGGATGAGTGTGAATCGAGTTACAAAGCAAATATATTATGAAAGAGTGTGTGGAGCTAAAGGAAAGGATAGACCATGGAAGACGTGGTTAAATGTTGTAGATGAATGTGTGAAAAAGAGAAACATTAATAGTTTTAAGAATAAAAGAGCATGTATGACTTGGTGTGTGGATGTTGTTGAAGAGAAGGGAGTATGGAAGGATAGGGAGTATGTAAGGCTTGGGAGTATGTAAGGATAGGAAGTATGTAAGAATAGGGAAGTATGGAAAATTTAGTGAGGATGGATTAAGTACAGAGTAGTTGTTTTTTTGAGCTATATACATAGTTTCTTGCCTACCCCGTAAGGGAAAGATATGATTAGGTATGTATGTATGCTAACTCAAAAACGTGTATGTTTCATATCCATACAAATGATGTAATGTGAACTTGCAGTATTACTGGAAAGTTTTTTGTACCGGTAATTTTTTTTTAATATTCATATCATACCTGTATGTTTATAAATTATTTTTATACATGTGCACCCAACCCTATAGCGCTCATTTTGTAAACATTGATTTCAAAAAATATAAATCATAGTTTTTGTGTTCTTTATAGATTTAACCTGAAGTCTCTCATATGGCACAAGGCCTTGATAATCTTGAGCATAGCCCACTTCAGTGGCTGAACCGTCTAAGGCGTCACTCTCATGTTAGACTGGTCTTCCGATGAAAAGTAGATCAAGGTTCGAATCTCGATCAGGTCTTTTGAGGGTTGTTTTTCCTAAAAGGTTTCCCACTCTCTTTCCATGTAAATATGGGTAGATTACCTCTAGAAGGATTCCTTCCTCATCCCTACCCCACTAGAGTATTTATTATCATATTAAATGTACATAACCTGAACAGGTAGTAAGACAAGGCGATTAGAAAAAAAAAATCTTGAGCATGGTTAAAACCCTAAAACAGAACACTTATCATGTTTTTAAATGTTTCAACAAAAGAATCACTTCATAAAACAAGGTTTACAAGACTTACCACATCTCGGTAGATGACAGCTCGGAGTCTGTTGACATCCATGTCTTGTAGAAGCTTCTCTGGATCTTTCACAGGACTCGATTGATTAGCTAAGTTTTCAACAATGTTCTACAACAAAAATATTTTATTAACTTGATAGAAATAAAAACCATTGTCATCACTAGTGTTTAGGGGGAAAAAAAAGTTTAGAAACAAACAAAAGAAACCAAGTAAAACTATAAGAAACTTGATAAATAAGGCACACTTTCCTAACCATCGAAACCCAACTTATCTACTAAAGTGAAAATTTAAATGGCAATTTCAGATAACTGTAAATATTTTCATTAAGACCTGCATATGTTCCAGGGTATGAGATGACCATAAAAGACAAATAAAATAATTTAAAAATTAAAAAAAAATTGAAATGAACTGAAATGAAAGATAGTATAGAGTACTGATACATTTTCCTAAATATTAAAACAAATATATTGAGTAAAGAATATATATTTTAGATTATATTATATATTAATTTAATTAGTGATTCATAAATTATTTATCTCTAATGTATGATAAATATAGTCATTATGACGAATAGAAAGAGTTGGCCTGTATAACAATTATATCCATATCAGGGAATATGACATTTCTTCTGTAAATATGTATTTTCAAATTATTATTATTATTATTATTAGCACCGCGTCTTATTACCCGTTCGGGTTATACGCACTTACGCTAATGTGTATTGGTATGGTGATTGTGAGATGAAATGGAGGACCTATAGTTTAACGTGGAATCCGAACCACGGTGGAGGCCTGGCATTCTTCACATTCACAAGTTGTGATTAATACACGTCTTGTCAGAGGTGAAGGAAGGGTTTGGCATTCAGATAAATCTGTGCCGGGACCGAGGATTGAACCCCGGACCCCCAGCACAGAAGTCTGACACCTTACCCCTAGACCACCAGGTCACCTTATTTTCAAATTGAAGTTGTATATTTTATTGTTAAAGGAAAGCCAAAATAAATAAATAAATACTATTTAATAAGCAACTAAGCATCGACATTTAGTGACTAGCACACACGTGTCTGTACATGTATTTACAATTAAAGACATAAAACCCGTTAAAAACATATTATTTCACAACGTGTTTGTTTTTGTAGTCTTCATAAAAATCTGCAAATGTGATATTGCATGCAAAGCATGAAAAAATTATTATTATTATTCAAAGAAATAACTTATTTTATAATGATTTTCAAAGCAAGTGTGTGGGTGATAAAGGAGAATAATGAAAGGTGGAAGAATGGTAAAAGAAAAGAGGAAGATGGAGGCATTTTAATAGATGGACTCTGAACGCAGGCTTAAAAAAGATGATAAAGAAGATGATTATGATGAGACAACAAACACTATATGAAATAAAAATATATTTTTATCGAGGTTTGTGTCTATACTTGGTGTAGATTAATAAATCAATGGTAGTACACAACCATTATTAACCCCAATTATTATGAGTAAAATACGAATAAAATTCTGGGAGCTGAAGGAGGAGGCAGAGGCCAGGGCACAATGGTGGTCTAAGTTCAATGAAAAAAGGAAGGGACCTGTCATAAGATAAAACACCTAATAATAATACATTATGAATACAATAGGTTAGTACTCACTGTAAAATAATTTGTTGGTGAAATAAAAATAAATGCTAATGCAAAGTGAGATCAAGCAACTAAGCACTCAGCAGACTAATGAATACAGTAGGGCCCTGGAGATAGGCAGTTTTCAATTATATACATGTTCTTAGGGGCTTATTTTGTAGGTAGTTTAGTATACCTAGAGCATTTGTCCCTTCAATGTCTCTTTGTACTTAATTACTTACTTCTTACTTTTGCTCCCAGGTAGGCATTAGCCTGTCAGTTGAAACAAACTCTTCCTCTACACGCCACAATCTCAAAACATTTCATTCTCTCTCAGCTCCTGTATGGATGGCAGGTTATTATTTCGCAGAATTTCCTCCATACCATTTATCCACCTCTTCCTAGGTCTACCAAACGGTCTCGCGCCCTCAGATCTCCACCCAGTACCATTTCCTCCTTACGACTCTATCCTCATTCATCCTCTCAACATGGTCAAGTCATCTAAGTTTTGAAGCCTCTATCCTCTTCGACACAATTGTGGTATTAACTTCCTCCCTTATTTTATCATTTCTGATTATGTCCAACATTCTCTCTGGCAATTTTCCAAGTTTCTAAACTTTTTTAAATCTAATATATTTAATGTGTAATTCTTTATTTTGTATGCATTTGAAAATGGAGGCCTTGGGAATGAAGTTTGTTAGGAGCATGTTAGCTATCATGAGGAGTAACAGGATCAGGAATGAAGTTATCTGGGAAATATTTGGAGTAGTACATGAGATAAAAGAGGAAGCAAGACTGAGGTGGTATGGGAATGTGATGAGGATGGAAGAGGAGAGAATACTAAAGAGAATGTAGGAGACGATAGATGTAAGAAAAAGACCGCAAGTAAGATCAAGAAAGAGAAGGGAGAAGCAGATAATAGAAAGTATGCAAGTGAGAGGAGAAGAATGGAAGTGATTAAAGAAGGAAGAGTGTTGGAAGGGTAGAGGAAGAGAGAAGCATTTTACTAAATTGATCCGGCCACAGTGTCTGGAAAATATCCCGGCATGCAAGTCCTATTGTATTTTATAACTGCAAAAATAAAGAATGATAAAGAATTTTCTTCACTATTAAGTGAAAACGGGGGTGGGTAATATGACTAAATCATGTTAAAAAAAAAGTAGTGCTGCAGGCAAGTACCTTGGGCGATGCTTGAACGCCGCGTATGAGGGACTGTAGGTGGACAGACTTATTGTTGTTTGCGGTGTGAGTTTGTGGACTCAGGGTAGGGAATGGACGGCAGCGCTCTTTGCACTCCAAACAGTTGCGAACAGCGCATGTGCATACCTAGCAACACACAGCCCCAACCAGAAAAAAACAACAAAAAAACATCAAACATGATTGAGTGCAAAATTCCAGGTGCTTTAAGGCTAGATACACACAGTTACACTCCAAAGTGCTTCAAAAACAATCACATATTAAAATTAAAAAAGGGGATTTTTTATATTTACTATTCTTTTATCGGTACCAAAATTATTATTAGTGATATTCTTACTTACCTACTTAATTAAAAGTCACTATGAGCTCGAAAGTTCACTGCCACACTTAAGTATACACCTATCCCTATATTGAGCTAGTACTATCCAGCCTATCTCATTACACCCTAACTCTTTCATGTCCATTCTCACGTTATCCTTCCACTTGTGTTTAGGTCTTCCCAATGGTATTTTACTATTGGGCTTGCCAGTCAATACCCTGAACATGTTGCTAGATTCTTCCATTTGCTCTGCATGTCCTTTCCATAGTAATCTGCAAAATTTGACTATCCTAAAATTGTATTGTGATGATTACATGGTAGGTAAATCATCATTAAATAACCTCCTACACTCCCCAGTAGCATCTTTCGTTTTGGAGCAAATATCTTCTTAAGCACCTTATTTTCGAACATCCTAAATTGATTCGTCATGTAAGTTAAGATGCCATTTTTCACACCCAAAGAGAACAACTTGGTAGAATTATTTTTCTGTATTTTATGAGTTTTACACTAACTTACTAACCGAGTAATATAATTAATTTCCCGACTGTGTTGATAATGGTGGGGACCCACAAAACAGTCATTACACTTTTTTTTCTTTTTTTGTTGTCCACCTTGTACTAATAATTTTCTGTTTTGATTTACATTAAACCTGAGTGGAGCTTTAATGTTCTACTTAGATTGAAATAATTTTAGCTATGTGCTTTTAATGAGTATGTAAGTAGCTTATCTCAGAGTATTATAATGCTTTAACTAGGGAGGTGTAAGCACTAAAAACTTCAAGTTCTAGTGGAATCTTAGTAGTAGTTTGAATTTGAATAAAATATTTTTACAATACTCCCAAAATTTTAGTAGGCCTACTCGCAATTTCTAATTCTATCTAAAAAATTATGAATTTAATTAGCTTGATAGAAATGTTTAGATATTATTTCATAGAAAACAGAGTTCATCTATATTTCTTTTTGTGTGATTAAAAATTATTTTTTTTACATTTATGTTTGTATTTATGGTCTATTATCTATTACAACCATTCAAGTGAAAGATTTCTTTAAAAAATATCATTTAAACTCGATTGGAACTTGACTCATAGTAAAACAAATCCTATGTAATTACTCCTAGATATAATGTTAAAAAATATTTTCAGCACATATACATTTTTAGAGAGGCAGGAAAATAAGCATTTTTTTCTTTAGAGGTTTGTGGTCTTTATGATAATGGTACCATAAAATAATCAAAAACATTTAACTTTAAGATGATAAAAAATTGTGCTAGTAAAAGATATATTTTTAAGCTTTAAAAGTAGTGAGCTGCAGTTTGTAGCTTTATTTACAATTATATCTGGGTAAGAACTAAATAGTAAACTATACCCAATGTATGGTAGGAGAGGTGGTGACAGCTAACAGAAGGTAAGTTAATAATGTCAACCCATTCTGAAATAATTATTATCATCTTCTTAGTCCTATATTATAAATAATTATTTCCGAATGGGTTGACCTTAGTTACTTAAAACCAAAGTTTGCAATAAAGAACCTGCTGATAGCTGTCATTACCACACCTATCCTACAGTAGATAGGATATATGTACAGACATTTATGGAAAAAATAATGTTCATAGTATTTTACTTCTTACACTGTCTAGTTTCAAATACAAACAAGGCAAAGACAGAAGAACATGTCCTTGTAATAAAACCTTAGAATATAAATTAAACCAATGTGGCATGTGTAGTATTCACACAGTGCAAAAAGCTAAAAAAAAGACATCGTAGTGCTAAAAGACAAGCCTTAAAACTCACCAAACGAAGGCATTGACGCAGAATCCCTCCACTTGACATGTTCTTCTCAGCCTCCAGTTCGCCAAAGTTGAGCGAACTGGCAAAAATGAGAACGTCCGCCATGTTCACTAGTCGCTGAAGGAATGATACTGCTACCTCGATGGGCATACCTTGTGTAGGTTCTATAACATCTAGTTCACTCTGAAGGGGGGAAAAAGTAAATAGCAATGTTTTTTAATCTGCTCTCATAACCTGCTTTTGGTATACACACATACATTTATTTATTAAATTTATCTGGTAGAGAGAGATGAGGAAGGTATAAATTAGAGGAAATGTGCAGTTTAATATTTTAATTTTTACTTGAAATGTAAAATTTAAAATATTTTTGTTATTTACTTTTAAATTTGTTTAGCAATAGCAACACATTTACAATTATTTCATGTGATGCAGATTAATATAGAATAAAGCACATGTAAGAACAGTAACGCATCGAGCACTTACATTCGGTGACGTGGCTGACGCTAACAGAGGAAGAAGTCCTCCACAGGCAATGATCAGATTATCCGCCAGCTGAGAGATGAGATGGACTGTGTTCACCACAAAGATTGCATTCTCACTGCTGTTGACAAAGTCTAAAACAGACTTGGTCGAGTGACTGCAAACAAATACATAAAAGAATATGAAGTTTTAGGTAAAGATTGCATCAAAACAATCTAAGAAATCCAATACAAATAATCAGGGCTACCCAGAGGATTCCAGGAGATTCAGGCAAAGGAACTTTGGAGGTCTCCTATCACACAAAATGCTCTGAAAAGGAGGAATCTTACCTTGAAAGATTACATTATGGTCCTATCTTATGAACTGTACAATTGTGGAATGTTAGGTATACCTGCCACCCAAGAGGGTAAACCAAGATTACAATGCTCAACATCTTTAAACCTACCATATTAAAANAAAAAAAAAAAAAAAAAATTGTCTTTTATGCATGTGCATAGTGGCTGCGGCAAGACTTACTACTATTTAAAAAAAATATCTTTGGACAGTTGAGGCAAACTTTTCCATTTTATCCACCTCTCGGCAGTTTTGTTAATAGTATGATAAGTTTTAAATAACCACAAGAAATATATATATCCAAATATCAAAATGTTTCCCATATTTAAAAAAATTACATTAAAAGAAGCATTATAGCAGAAACATAGACAATGAATGTAAGAGAAACTAAGAAAGTGGAGGTCATGGGAATGAAGTTTGTGAGGAGCATGTTAGCTGTCATAAAGATAAACATGATTATAAATTAATTTATCCAGGAAAGAGTGGAAGTACATGACATAGTAGGTAGAGGAAACAAGACTGAGATGGTATGGACATGAGGATGTAAAAAGACTGCAAGGGAGGCCAAAAAATAGATGGGAGAAGCAGATAACAGAAAGTGTGCAACCGAGAGGAGAAGAATGGGTGCAAATGAAGGAGGAAGAATGGTGAAAGTATAAAGGAAGATGGAGGCATTCTACTATACTGACTCAGCCATAGGCTGGAAACAATTTATGATGATGGTGATGATGATATTCGAGTATATAAGAGCTGTAAAGCTAAGCCAGACCTATCTCTTTGCTACACCTATCACTTATCTAAGCCATAGTAATTGAATGCTGTAGGTAAGTGCTAGATGTGGCAAGGAGATAGCTATGGTTTATTTCTATCACTATAAGTAGAAATGTATGAAGGATATAAATTGCTATCATTGATACATACCTGGATAAGTTTTGAAAGAATAGATTACATTAAGATAAAGACTGTGGCACGTGCACACTCACCTTCTCCACACCTGAATATCTGTCTCGAGTGAGAAGAGTACATCGGACAAGAGACGCTGGTGGATGTACGACCACTTGAACTCTGGGATTCTAAACGGCGGCCGCGATGGTCCGGGGCTGAACATGGGCCGAGAAGAGTTCTGAGGTACAGGACCAGGTTTGGAACGTTTCGATTCTATGGTGGTAAAAAACATATTACATAAATTGTATACAAACCAATTAATCATAAGAAAATGTAAATAACTACATATTTTTTGGACACTTTTTTTATTTTTTCCATAAAAGATATTAATGAATTGAAATAAGCTATCAATGAAAATTAAAATATTAAATCAAGAAATGTTTCATAGAAATGGCAATATTCAGAAAAAATTATCAAGCCAGTAAAATGACAAGCCCTACATACTCACTAGCAAAACTACAGCACCCAATAAATTGAGATTAGCTATATACAAACACATCACAATAAAAATAAAGCTACAGTAGACTCGATTTTTTTGGGGTAATTGAGGCGAGAGGAAGCACGGATAGTACAAAAGTTCCCCCTATATATATTATATACTTAATGAATTAATTAAAGAAGTCCTTTATTAATTTGTTTTATCTCTGAGGGATGTATTAATTGCCATTACTTTTCAGTGCCTGCATTCATTGTGTTTGTAAACTGTAATCCTGCTTCTCCAAATTTGTCAGGTCAGCACAGATATTCTTCAGCCCCGTGATAAGCTCTGCCCCTCCTTCTTCCTATAACTCCCTATCTATTCCGCTAGTCTTAGGAGCGTCTGTACAACTGTGAGTGTGTGGTACTATTCCTTGTCTCTGTCTGTCTGTCTGTCTCTCTGAGAGATTATCGAGCTTGTGCGTTGGGTGGCAATAACAGAAGAATGCATTCAGGTGGGAGTGTATTGTTTGTGACATATTTAAATATAGCCAAGGTTAGGCCAAAAAACGGTTGATCTGCTCCCGGTAAATTGAGAGACTACTGTATGAAGAATATCCTATCTGTTTTTCTTTCAATGGAATGAGAATTGATTAAAAATTTAAAACCAGAAGGGCAGCACATTTTATCCAACCTATTGGGACTGAAGTTGTTTCCTTACAAAAACATGTGACATTGACTCACCAAAATGTACAGGGTCCACTTGAGTGGATGTGGATGAGCTGTGCGGCCGCTTCTGAGGCGACGAATGTAGCCGATCAGCCTCGATATTTGTACTACTTTCAATAGTATCTAATTCTTCTTCCTCTCCTCTACTGTGACCGTTATCTTGTACAGGGGACTCTTCTTCTAGAGCGTCTTCCTGGAATGTTAAGACAGGCGACTCTGCCGTATCGACAACTGGGTTCAGCAAAGTGTTGTCTTGAACACATTCTGTGGCTTGGTTAGAGGTATCATTTGGCACTTGAGAAATCAAGACTTCAGAAGTCTCTTGGTCACCAGTAGTAACCACATCTAGTTTATCACTGACATCCTCCACTGTATCGACTGCGACGGTATTGACAACACTATCACCCGAGCCCACATCCGCGATGGTCATTTTTTCCAGGTCTTTAGCAGTTACATTCACAATAGACTCTTGAGTTTCACCCTGACCACCCTCAACATTAACCTCGGTCAAGTCTGTATTTGAGCAAATCATATTAGTTTCACTGGCCACTACCAATATACCTGTAAAAGGAAAGAATTCAAGTTTCAAAACTAGTTACAAATTTAATTTCGGTAGTTTGAGCATAATTTGTTTCAACATGCAGACCACAAATAACAAAATGTGTCAAATTTTTTTTTTACCTGCTTTGGTGGCCACATGGTCTAGGGCGTTATTCTCACAATATACTAACCTGCCGATATCAGAGAGATCAGGATTCAAATCATAGTCATGTGCACTGAGAGTGTTATTTTTTCCTAACTGGTTTTCCACTCTCCCTCATTGCAGATGCAGCTATACTTCCCCTAAATTATCCCTTCTCACCCCTAGCTAATTATTGTAATTAATAGATATATGTGTATAGCCTTACATGGTAGTAAGACACATTGCTATATAACTTATTTTTTAATCAACTCTTTACTATGTATTTTTTTCATTATATGAATTTAGCAATGTAAAATGAGCTTAAAACCAAATTGTGGCAATTTAATCAAGCTGAATATATTTTCTTAAGATGAAATATTTATTATTACTTGATTTTTAAACTAGATACAATTTCTTCAGTTTAATTTCTAAAGAAACTCCCACCACCACCACTTTACAGCAAAATCTATAAAATACTAGACAAATAAGTAAACGTATTTTCTAAATTAATAATTAATAATGAGTATATATGCTTACCTTCTTTATTTATGTCTTCATTTGTAGTTTCCACTTCCTCTAATGAGACCAGAAGAGCAGATCCTGAGACCTCGCCACTGTTCTCACCTTCTCCCTCCACCTCTTTCTTCTCAATTGCATAGGCCCCCTCCGTAGGAGTGAGGTAAGCCTCCGAGGTATCACTGTCCCCCACTTCCCTTTCCACTTGCACTGTCACCTCACTTGTCACTAGCTTCAACCCTCCAACGACTTCTTTACTGTTGTCAGTTAACTGGCACATGTCCACGAGTTGAGGTTTTGTTGTTTCATCAGAAATAATCACAGTTTCTTCACTGCCTAAACTTGTTTGTCTTTCACTGGACTTGATTACTCTACTCGGGCTTAAACTATCCTCAGTTTTACTCAAGCTATCAACAAACGTCTCCGACAAGTCTGCCTGTTCAGCAACAGGCGATTCAAAATTCTCTGGACTAGTTTCACCGCTGTCGTCGTGCTTATCATCAGAAATGTCAATACTCTCTTGCATTTCTGGCACAAAGTCGGACATGTTAACACTTTGAAGTTTCTGCGCCACGTCATCAACAGTCTTGTCACTAGAGTCTTGGATCACAGCCTCTTCATCGTGTGCCTCTTCGACACATGCTTGCTGAGCCGTCGTCGGGCTGACGGGGGTTATTGAGGATGAGTCGAGGGCCTGGTCTTCGTCTGAGCTGCGAGCTTCGCCAGCAACTGGGGATGACTCTGGCTTGCTCACCTCGCTGTACAAATTACAAGTACTGGAGCCTATGGATAGTTTGTCTTCAAGGAGGGGGTCACCCACACATTTGGCTTGATCCTCGGGTTCCAGAGATCCAAGGTCACAGCTGCATACCGCGGTAGTTTCCATTGCCCCTTCCTAGTTAAACAGGCATATGATATTAGCACGATTTCTTGAAATACAATAAGAAAATTATATTAACAAATAAAAGGAAATTAATACATTCAAATAATGAAATAAATTTTTAAAATCTTTGAAGTGAAATTTTTTACAAGGTGTTTTTTGTACAAATTTGATTGGTTTTGAAATGAAACTCTTTTTAACTATATAGGAGACATATAATTTTAACTCAACCAATACAGGCATACCCCAGTATACAAACTTCCACATTCACATTCACACTCGCAAATATGAACATATTCCCAATGATAGCATTCCCCACAATACAGATACTTGCTTCACAAGACCAGACGATTTATGTCATAACACTACTACTGAACCAGCTTCCAGCTACTCGTGTACGAGTGTTGCTGCCGTCAGTTTCTTTTCAAAAGTAGTTCGCTTCATATCTCTGTTTTGTCTTACACTCTGTGATTTAAGTGAATACTAAACTGTTTATAAATTATATTTTATTCTTTTCATGTGATTAAAATACAAAATAATTCAATAATAGCAGATAAAAGTCATAAGGCTGTCAGTACTGTATGCTTAACCTAATTCAAAAATCAATGTCCTTTGATTAGTATGCTTACCCTTTTTCTTAAAATAATGCCTACAGTGTTTATTTTAGTTCTAAGTGTGTGATTTAGGTTCTTATTCCCATAAATGTCAATTGCAGTGGAGTATATCTATTGATAAATGAGAAAACTTAGTGCTTCACTTTAAGTACTTTTCGGTACATGTACTCTCTCTAGACATTATTACATATTTTAATTCAGAGTATGCCAGTATATTTCCTATATTGAATTAGACTAATTTTATAGGATATATTTATGTTTTGTTGATATTTGGTTAAGATTCAGTATCATCAAAAAACACCCACACTTGCTAATTACTTATAGTTGCTTTATGAAATGCAGTAAAGTAAAAAATCAATCAAATTAAATTGTATTGATCTTTTTGGGAAAAGCATATATTATATTTGAAATAGATATACAATTTATAAGATATTAATATTAACTTAAATTATTTCTTCATGTTAGGGTAAAAATAAATAAATGTGAAGTCAAAGTAACTGCAAAAGCTAAACATTAAGTCAATAGCTATAGCAGTACCTTAGCTGCTTCTGCGTCTTGAAGGGCAAGTGGGGGGTTTCCCCACGATGTCCCCACAGCCCTGGTATGATAGCCATTAGTACCATTGTGCTGCTGGTCCCAGCCCGATATTGTACTGATGGGTCGTTGCTGTCTTACGGCTGGGTCTGTGATGTTGTCCGACCTTTGTCGCTCGTAGTGTTCGTACATTTGAGCAAATTGCAGCTTGAACTCCTCATAAGACACCTACAACAAACACCACATTTTGTAAAATAAAAAAAGAATAAGAACAACACCTATATCAGATGATCAAAGAGAATTGCAGAGTTCTTAGAAATTACTATTTTTTTAATTTCTAAGTTCTACACAATTTTTATAGAACATTTTATCACTTTTTAATTCATTTTACGAACAAGCTAAAATTTGAGAGGTTGGGACCGTACAACAACTGACCTTGGAATGCACAATAGCAAGAGTGTCGACCCACACCCTCCAACCCCCGTACTCGTGTTTAAGCGCATGGTGGAGAAGCATGCGGAACAGGGAGTACACCATATCCGAGATCTTCTGCTCCTCCGTGTTCTTGGGGTGGATGTAGGCCATCGCAATGAGCCACTCCTGCCATACAGACATCTGCAGGACCGTGCGGCGGTTTTCGCGGTTGTTGTTGCACAGGAGCGTCATGTCTGACAGGAAAAGCTTCTTTACCTCTAGGAGTTGCTCCGTCTGCTTCGACTGACGGATCAAGGTCGCCACTACCTTCAGGATCACTTGAGAGACAACATGATAATAACAAAATGTAGTGATTTTTAATTTTTAAGTGTTCAGAAATGATCACAGATGTGATACGAAATAGAAGGGATTCGATCTAGCTATTTAAAGGGCGGGGGTGTTATATAACAGCTTTAATTATATAATTAGAAGTATATTGGCATATTTGGCATAAAGAAAATCCACCAGCAATTTGAGAAAGTATGAAAAACAAAATTATGATAAAATATAGCACTTGATTAAAAGTGAAAGACGTTAGCGAACACATAGCTCTGCCAGTAATAATGACTAGAAACTGTAAACATTCTATACACTGTCTTTCTTAATTTGAGATGTTCTGGACACATTTAATTGTTCCAGATTTTCCAGAACGTGCGTATTATTTGACATGCCAAAAAAACAAATGTAATGACCCAAGAGTAGACACTAAATGAACGTACTTGGATTTTCCAGTCGAAAATGTGACTCTGGTTCTGGATGTCGGGTGTAAAGGATTTGTTGGCTTATGTGTTCTGTCATTATCTGAGGGAGAAAAACAAAGGGATTTCAATTTATAGATACCAGATTTTTACTTATTGGAAGCTTTGAACCATAAGACTATTTTATTTTTTGATACACTGGGTTTTAAAACAAGCTACAAAATAAATTAAACTTGAATCAGTATTGCAAGAGGTATTTTAGAAAAATTCACTCATTCATTGGTATTTAAAAAAAACTCTCCTTAATTTTAATGTTTGTGCTTTGAAAGAGATTTTACAGAAATCAAATCTGAAAAAATAGAAATCAATGTTTACCAATTATGTAATTTTGTGTATTCTATAATGTAATGAATTATTAATTAAAAAGGATACGGATTTCAATATTCATAATTGATCAGTATTTGAAATATAGTTGGCTAAACAAGAGTAAAGATTTTTTTAAATCACTGCATCTTCCTTTTTTTTTAGCACCACGTCTTACTACCTGTTCAAGTCATAGGCATACTCTACTGGAGTAGGGGTGAGGAAGGAAGCATTTTAGAGGTAGTTTTCTACACACATTTGCGTGGAAGAAGAGTGGGAAACCATTTAGTCATAAACACCCAACAAAGAATCAAACCCCAATCTTCCCATCATTAGCAAGCCAGTCCAACACGAGAATTACGCTAGTGAGTATTTGGCCACTGAAGCGGGTAAAAGTAAAGATTCTAAAAGATTATTTCTATATATGAAATACAATTTGTGTATATATTTTTTAATGTCTTGATTTTAAATTGAAGTAAATATACAGAGGAGATGTTTAAAAAAATATACTAAGAAGAATATACACAATATAAGGATCAAAACTGTAGTACAAACCTCATAAAGAACATTGTAGGTTGGTAATGTAAGTGTCTCCTCGTTGAGAAGAAGTCTCTCTGCTAGTAATGTGTACAAGTTATGTGGGCTCATCACATCATACTTTCTTCTATAACATAATAAATAGGTCTTACATGTCCGGAGAGAAAAATATATTTGATACGTTTTTTAGACCAAATATTGAAGTTAAATTAAATAAAACATCTTTTCACTTATTATTATATCTCTATAAATAAAAGCTCTTTTAGCTTTATGAGATAATTGTATAATATTTGGAAGAAGATACAGGAAATATGGATAGAATCAAATAAAAGGAACATACACAATAATAGCTTCTAGAATGAAAAGAACAACACAGTTTACACTTTACATTGCTGCCATATGACAAATAGATAATGGCTGCCTTTTGATTTTCTTCAGGACGCAGCCATTAACTCTTTGTCCAAAGGCATCAATGTAATGAGTGAACTGTGTACTTATTTCATTGTAAAGGCCATATTGTGTTTGTTCATTTCATATGTTTCTATCCATCTTTACTGCACCTTCTTCCAAATATTATATTTTCCCTTACTAGGATACATTTTTACCAGAAAATTGTAGGCCTCAAAATTCACAAATAAAATAAATACATAATTATAAAATTTTCAAGGTAGATCAGTCCAATTCTTCATGAAAAGAGAGTAAAATATAGACTGGACTATGGTAGCATGGCTAGAGGTAGGTCATGGTCCTAGAGATACTGTAGCTAAGTGACCAATAGGGTGAAGGGGGTAAGAGGGCCAAATTCAGTCAAGGCTTTGCAATGCTGCTCTTGGACAAATATATTATTGGCTATTCGTTGCCTTTTAAAAATAAACTACCCTCACTGCTTCAGAAGGTAGTGTGAAATGTAATTTGGAGCTTCCCAAAAGAGGAAACAAAAAAACAAAAGCATTTTGTTTATAAAGTTCCCCCCCGACCAAAAAAATACTAAGAAAATTTAATGACTATAAATAAACAAAGTTAGAAGCAGTGCACTAACTATTAGCCTAAAGTTACATGAGATAAAGTTGTGTTGACTGATATAGCTAGGTAACTTATGTAGATAGTAAATAAAACACATTTTCACTTGCCTCCTTTGATATCATGAGATTTAAAAAAATATTTATGTTTTAATGCTCATCCAGGTTTTAGGTAACAATCAATCTAATGGAAAAAGTGAATTTTAAGGAAAACGTAAAAATTATTATATAAAAAACTAACCACTGCTCACTCAGCTAAAACAGATTTAATTATCTCTCTTGAGTACCTTTGTTTAAAAATGAGATGATCAAATGGCTAAATAATTTTATAATAAAGGAAATTGATAAAACTAAAGAAAAAGGAAAAATAAACTACTAAGAGTAATTGATGAGGAAAGTCCACCAAGGGAAAGTGGAAAAATGTGGGAAGAATCCAATGCACAAAGGTGACATCTTCTTCCTTTCTTCTGTCTTTCTATAGTAGAAGTAGTCACACACACATTTTAACACAAATAGAATAATATTTCGGCATTGTTGCCTTTATCAAACAGAAAAAAGAAAGAAGAGAGTACAGATAACAAAAATACTGGATTACTCAATTTTGAATTTAAAGAAAAACTGTTAGAAACACATTGTGCCAACTGTTTTTGGGAGTAGAGACAAATTTCTTGGCTATGGTTAGCATTTATATAGACCCATTTAAAAATAATAATAATAATGATAGTAATAAAAATAAGAATAATATTAATAATAATTTGAAGAAGGTTAATCTTATAGAAAGAAAGAAACCAAGAAACTAACTTCTGTTGAGGCCTGGTGGTAATCTTGATTTGGTAATAAATTGGTGGGCCAGTTTCCACTGTCTTTGAGAAGTGTTGCACTGTTTGGTAAATGCTCTTAGTTATTTTGGTGATGTAGCAGGTTAGAAAGTCCTGGTTGTAGGTACCAAAATAGATGGTACAGGCTTGTAATCTTTGTGGTTTGTGTCAAAATAATGATTGTTCATTCACTGTCTGAGAGAACCTGTAGTAAGGCCTATATATTCTGCATCACATGATTTGCACTGTTGAAGAATGTAGCTGGTAGGTCGATTCCACATGTGCTGTAACAAGTGCTACCGCAGGGGTATGAACCTTTGGTAGTTGGTTTTTCTTCTCGGATTCTCTTGGGGTCAGGAAGTTTGGGAAGGACTAGAAAATTGTGGCGATTACCTTTGATTTTTGAATTATTATTTCACTATGCTTTTTGTAAACAAGTGAGATTCATTCAATATCAATGACCATTTGTGTTTGTTGTACTAGAAGTAAAGTAGCTTTAGTATTTATTTATAATTATAAATTCCTATTCATGTGATTGAAATATGTTATGGATACTACCTAATTTGAAAAAATCTGGCCAAACATTTAATTCCAGGTAAGTGCACAGCTAAACAGAAAGATATTTAAAATATAAAAAGTTGATTTATCACCCCTCTTGTTCGGGTTATAAACACAATTAAGGGATAAGAAAGAATAAATTTATAGGAAGTGTACCTGCATTTATGTCGAGGGAGAGTGGAAAACCATTAAAAAAATACCCTTACTACAACTGGCCGAGACTCAAATCAATGTCTCCCCAACATTGACAGTCCAATATATTAAGGTGGGGTGCTAGTGAGCATGGGTTTAGGGGAGTATTTGTAAATTTTTTGTAACATAAACATATTTTGGTCAAAATAAATAAATAATTTCTTCTATATAAACAGAGAGTTTAGTTTTATGCACATGCTAATCTCAACAGTTATTCTTAAATATATGTCCAGGGTGTTCTGGAATGTTGTGACATTTTCTCTTTATTTAAAAAGTTTGTCACTGAATGCCGCTATGCTCATGACAGATATTCAAGAACTGTTGAGATTAGCATGTGCAGAAAACTAAACTCTATGTTTATATGGAAGAAATATTTGATTTATTCAGTCCAAAAAATGTGTATGCTATAAAAATTGCAAAATGATTGCACTAAACTCATGCTCACTTGCACTTCACCTTAAGAGAGTGATGGCATCGATCATTCAAGTCGCATGCGTAGGTTTAGAAGAGAGAAAAGAGGGACAGGTGTGATACATAGCGTGGCCAACTGTAACCTAGGCCATCTTGGACTCACTTGTGGGTACTTCGACTAAGAAAGAAACCAAGCAGTTTGAGTGCCTGCAGTCGTATGAGCTGACTTTCAGCAGCCAGCAACTTAAAGATGGACCGCACGCCTTGTTTCACGTCAAACGCAGGGACCATCGATGCTGGGTGTTCTGAGATAAGGGAGATTAACATCTGAAGCACATCATGAAGGTTCTCGTCCTAAAAAGACACAATAAACTGTGATATAATGAAAGCTATGTGTACAATGAAAGTTTTACGAAAGTATGGTGAAATGGTGGCATGTAAGTGCGCCTATGTACTTTGTTTATGGCGATTTATATACCTTACCTCATGCATAGTAGTGAGATAGTTTAGGATACTTTGAAGTTCATCGTCTTTTACTCCATTGCCAATCATTATTAGCTGCTTTAGGAATAAGAGGATGTATGCTCTTATTGCAAGGATGTCCTTTTGCGGCGGCCGAGGTCCATCTGTCAAAATAAAAGTAAAATTTGGGACCCTCAAATAGTTGAGAATATTGGAGATTCAAAGATCCAAGAGAATTTGGAATCCAAAAATTAAATACTTAAAAATAATTTCTTTCTTTTTTTAAAATTTTCAAGTGAAATTTCATTTAAAGCTCTAATACTGCTTATTGGTGGCTTAGAACCAATTGTAATTATAGGATAATCATAACAACCAGTAATTTAACACATAGTTATTATTTGTATTTTCTATTATTATATTTATATTTACAATATTTTCCAAGATTTTGATTTGGATTCAAGGTTTAAGATTCAAAGGTAGGATGGAAATTTAGATCTGAGATTTGGATTCATAAAAAAGTGGATTTTAACTAGCCCTATTTTTTAATGGAATATTTAGATTCACAAAGTATTGGATTCAATCCAACCACAGAGATGGACTCACCGAGTCCCTTGGGAGTGATCCCACTCTTTCCCCGGGGATTAGTCACCCAATAGTAGTACTTGAGTGTGTGGACAGTCTGCAGCACGGTGGAGACCCTCCTCACGTTGGAGTAGATCTGTGTATCGGCCAGGAACTCTGTGGCCAGGTACGAGTAAAGGCGGGTCTGTACGGGGGCTGGCGTGTAGATCCACAGCGCTGGGTTGAACAAGACGTGATCCAGCAGCTGCCATGTCAGGAACGAGAAACAGAACAACTGCATCTTAATTGATGACCCCTGTCCGCTGGTGCAACCATAGCGGCACACAAAGTGATACTTGTTTCGGTTCGTGACCTTATCTTGCTTTTTTTTTATATTTCATACATAAATATTTCTCAAAATACATGTTATCTTTATTGGGGGAAAAAAAAAAAAAAAAAAAAA
>CABFWB010000106.1:285466-363098 GCA_902151455.1 Timema bartmani | reverse complement strand
ATAATAATAATAATAATAATAATAATAATAATAATAATAATAATAATAATAATAATAATAATAATAATAATAATAATTATTATTATTATTATTATTATTATTATTATTATTATTATTATTTTAGCACCGCGTCTTACTACCCGTTTGGGTTATACGCTTAAGTACTAATTACGCTAATGAATTAGGAATTGGGAAGGTTGGATTTAGAGGAAGTGAACACACATTTGCGTGGAAGGAGAGTGGAAAACCATTTAGGAAAAACCACCCCCAGTTCACCCGACCGAGATTTGAACCTCAATCTCCCCATCCTCGGCAGTCGAGCTCAACACGACTAGCGCGTTAGCCAACTACGCCACCGAGGCGGGTTTCAAGATAACTAATTCAATAAATAAATAAGCATTATTAGAATGAATGTGACCTCCAAATTTAAAGAAGAAAATAAATAATCTTCATACCCAATTTCATCGCGAGCACAAAGGTAAAAAAAAAAAACTACTACTGGACAGTCGCAACTAGTTGTGATACAAAATCTTGTTGTGATAAATTTCGTCCTACAAACATGTGTCTGTTCCACCACCTTCTTCGGCTCCTCTGATTCTTTATCTCTTTGGCAAGAATAAGATAAGCCGCAGCCGCAATTGTCGTTCTTAATGACATCTTTTTGCAGACTGGCGATTGGAAATGGAGGCAATTTTGTTGCTTTGGTGTAGATGCTTTGTGGCATGCTACAGAAATCACAAGGAGCTATGTTCTCCGACATACAACATTGAGTCAACATATATCATGCTACATGTTGCCTCTTGTTGCCTTGGTGTAAGGCCGCCTTTAGAGCAGAGGTTCTTAACCCTTTATAGGATTGCAAACCCCAATGGATTGACCAACGTGTCAACACCACAACCCCTCAACCAGACTGTCAAAATCATCGTTCTCGTCAGCAGTCCTATTAGGTCCCAGTATGAATTCAAAATATGTAAATATCATTGTTTTACTTTAAACATGAATATTTAGGAACAGAACAATTAAAAAAAATCAAAAAGGGTTTTAGCATATCTAATTATAGAAAACCGCAAATTCAAATAATATACAATCTGAATTGATAATGGGAAAAACTTTAAGAAAAAAGTGTTCAGAGTTCTGGTCCCATACCACCATTATTTGGCTTTCATATCCTCGGTTAAGAACACCTGCCCTAAAGAATTGAAACTCTCCATGGACACTTTGGAGCATACCAAACTTAAAAAATCCAAGCTGGCAGATACAACGCACAAATAAAGTCCTAGAGAGCTTAAATTCGATATGTACGCTATGGAACCTGCCATTATATTATATAACAAACAGATATAACAGGAAAAGACTTTACTCAAAATTCAAAACTAAGCCTGTCGGAAACAATAGGTCTACAGATAATATTATTCAAGTAGATTTTGAATTAATACCAAATAAAATCGCTGTTTTATAATTAAACTAAAATAACAATTAATTTGCACAAATTAAAAATCTATCTGAACTAATATATTAGTGCAATATCACATTTGTATTACATTCCCATAGAATTTTTTTTTTATATATCAGAATGTTGTTATTAAATCCTCAACAGACCTAGTGGTGAACTAGTGAGCTTGACATTGACACACAAGAGTTTGAAATCCCCCAATAAGGCTTCCTATATACTCCGCGGGTTAGTGTTTATGTTTTTTTTAAATTCATTCTCCTTATTATGCACCCTTCTATTCCCAGCCTCTGGCCAGTTCAGTTTAGTAAAATGCCTTCATTTTCCTCTATCCTTCTACCATTCTTCCTTATTTAATTACTTCCATTCTTCTGCCATCACTTACATACCTTCTGTTATCTCCCTATCTTTCTTGGCCTCCCTTGTAGTCTTTTTAATACATATTTCATTTCAATAATTTTCTTTGGTATCCTCTCTTTCTAGATCCTCATTACATGCCATACCATCTCAATCTTGTGTCTTCTACTTTCTCATGTACCCCCACTCTTTCCTGAATAACTTTATTCCTAATATTGTTTCTCCTGCTCTTCTATTACATAGTCTATGTCATCAATACACTGTAAAAAGCTAAGAAAACAGCAATAATAAATTTTAAAAACGGTACATCTAACCGAATTAAACTATTCACTTTGTGTGCACGCACCAGTTGTGATTCTTCAAAACATGAAAAAACAGCTCTACAATAAAATGAGGCAACACTAGTTAGATAAAGTCTGTTCACCGTAGAAATTGTTTTCTGAAAGGCCTTTTTCCCTACCAAAAAGCTATTATATAGTAGGATATTGGTAGGAAAAAAGACTTTTCAGAGAGTAATTCCTACCGTGAATGGAGTATATAATATGATATATCCAGAAAAACAATTGTTTTAGCCAAGAGCTTTAAAATAACAGGGATGAAGTTAGATAAATATGAGCTATATAAAAACGTCTAAAAAATCTTAAGGGTTTCCTAATAAAAGTAACATACCAGGCAATAGCTATAGTGAAATCAAGGTGGAAAGTATGATAAGAAAATATTAGATGTAGAGATGTGTCAAATCCTATATTTTTCAAATCCAAATCTTAAAATTTCTTTTGAATCTTAAATACAAATTTTAATTTTCAAATCCTTAAAAATATACAATTTAAGTTAAAGTGGAAATATTTAAAATTGAATTTAAAAAAAATTAAGGCTTGGTGACAATGACAATTTTATTTTGTTTGTCATGTCATCAACAAAGATAACTAATTTTTTAAAGTAAATTAATTAATACAACTTTTTTTTTTTTTTTNTTTTTTTTTTTTTTTTTGTTATGCACCCAACTACACAACTCTATATAATTCCTTTTACCAATTGGTTAAAAATTGTTATTTGAAGTCAATGTCCTTATAATTGTATTCAAGATCCTTTTTTGTGATTCTTACGAATCTCGAATTTCTCGAATACAATAAAATTTGAAGGATTCGAAGAATCGAGTATTAAAGAGTTCCATCTCTAGCTAAATGTAAATATTTTACTCTCATTACTTACAAAGTATAGCTATTTATTTTAATGGCAATGATATGATTTGTCAAAAATTAAAGCTGCATAACATAGTATAATTAGATGTACAAATATTAAAGTACCACAGTTCTAATAACTTTTACAACTTTTTCATAGCTACCTTTCAACCGTATTTTCACTTTGTGGTGGTTAACTCTTCTAGCAAGGGAATCTTGATTAAGTCACCAAAACATTTTATTTCATCACATGACAGGAGAGAATTAGCACTTTACACCCCCAATGATGCAATGTTTAAAAATTAAAAAAATATCTTTAAAAAAAATCTATCAAGTAATAATTTTATACTATTGAGGTTTGCTCACTAAAGTGGGAGAACAAATTCAAAGGGACATCTAAATTCAACAAATTCTTCTACAGATAGTTTACTTGTCAGTAATAGAACTAGAGTTTGTACAGATACTGTTAGATGACTACACAATACATGGGTTAAAAGAAAGTGTAAGCGACAGTAATCAAGTGGTAGTGATTTAGCTCCACATGCATTAGCTTAAGCTATGGCAAAAGCGAAGGACAGAA
Source organism: Timema bartmani (assembly GCA_902151455.1). Taxonomy (NCBI): domain Eukaryota; kingdom Metazoa; phylum Arthropoda; class Insecta; order Phasmatodea; family Timematidae; genus Timema; species Timema bartmani. Next base: position 359,530 of record CABFWB010000106.1, on the reverse strand, counting down.
TGACAAGACAAGTAATTGGTTGTATTTTAAAGTTGTCAACATAATCATTACTAATGATTAAATAGACAAACTATTATAGTTGCTAACTAGAGTTGGAGACACATCTAATTATAATAGTTTTTAAATTAAAAATTACGCCTGGACAGGGAAATTAAACTTGGGACTGGTAGCTTAGTATGCCAATGCTCTTACCAGAGAGCTATCCAGGAGTTATACCCATACCCAGGGTCATTCTTCAGCGATATTTTAAAACATGAGGGCATGGGACAACACAGTTCTCATAGTACTACTGGCAGAATAAAGCCCTCCTGAGTCGAAGGTGGCTGTGTTATCTGATGGCTCACAATTTTAATTGATCACTCAGATATAACTGATGACTTCTATACAGCCATCATAGACTCCACCTTAAAATATTATTGAAGAATGACCCTGAACAGGGTATGGCTCCTGGTTAACTCATTGGTAAAAGCATTTGTGTACTATACCGAAAGGCCCAAGTTAATTCCCCTGTCAAGGTGTCATTTTTCAATTTAAGGAATATGAGTTATTATTCATTGGGTTAAACATATTTGTGAAAACATTTCGTTTTGAAAAAAAAAAAGCCTATGAATCATTGGAACCAATTTATGAAAATAATCAAAGAACAAATAACTTAAGAGTAACCTCTTATTACTATATGAGGTAGGTAATATTATACTAGGAAGAATGTACATGATAAAGGAATAGGAATAAATAAAAGAAACATACATAATATGGCTTTTATATTAGAAAAAGGAGAACTTTTTCAAACTTTTCAATGTTGTAACTGGAAAAAATGTCTGTCCCTTAAACAAAATTGATCATTACTGCTCAGTTTTTTTTACGTAGAGGCTTATATCATGTACACTCCATTTACCCCGAAAGGTAACAAAATTACCTTGCACATTTCCATTCTAGTGTATTGTAGTTTATAAGATTGGGTCATAGTGTAATCCTTCAAGTTATGGCCTGATACCTTTTAGGACAAACGAGGTGTACCTTATAAATTTACAAAGATGTTTTTCCCTAAAGCGATATTTATGATTTGTTCAAAACTTTTCTGTAAAAAAACCCCTTCATTTTTAAGTTAATAGTTCCTTTTATAACTTCTGGTTTATGCATCATACAATAATTATTTGTAAATTTTTCCCTTCTATTTTGATTTTTGGTTGCCGCTTTTAATAAGTTGTGCTCTATGTTCCTTCCCTCCCTCATGATTGAGACACATGAGAAAAGGGGAACTATCACTATACTGGAGTGGCGTTACATTGCACTAGTACAGGTAAATGTGAGATTCTAAGCAAAATAGATCCATTTCCTCTTATGCTATACATCACTTAGTGTCTACACTAGAGCCTAGAGGGTAGTTTTAAAACCAATTTCCCCCAGTGGATATTAATTTTTATTTATTTTAATGTTTGGCTGATTTTATTTTTATTCCTTGACTGATGAAACACTATAATTCTTTATTATGTTTTTGTTTGAGTGAATACTAGTTCGTTTTTATAAATACAAAGAAAAATAGTTTTTTTTTCCATAAAAAATTGGATACTTTAGTTTACAAACTTAAACCGACACTTTAGCTCAGTTGATATTGATAGTGTGTCTATCTACTGAGATAAAGCGTCCCGGGTTTGATTCCCAGCATGATCGAAAAATGTGCCATTGGTGAAATGTGGTTTTACCCTTTCACAGTGATGAATAAATGGCTGGGGACTGGATGTTGTGCCTGTCTTAATCTTAAGTTAGATTATAAGGCATATGTAGCTATGACAGGCCTATCAAGCCGGTAGTGGAAAATATTTGGCTTGAATTAAAAATTGACCAAGACCATAGTCTAGAAACAATAATGGATGTAAAGTAAAGTTTACAAACTTGGAGGCACCGAAAAAGGGGTGGGGGAGGGGGGGGGGCGCTTTATGATATAGATATCTGCTAACACTTACCCAGAAGGTCCCGCCTTACCACAATAAATTACAAAGATTAAGTTAGGTTTTTAAGCCTGTCCAAAAAATTTGAGCAACTTTACCACCAACCAATTACTTTAAATACAGTCACTTACCAAATTTTGCAGTGCATCAAAGAATTATGTACAAATATTATGAGAGGAGGCCTTTGTTACAAGTAATACCGTGAGAGTTCTTGTATGGCAAAGTACTTGTGTTAACACCTGTGCCATAGAGAAGACTGTGAATTAATGTGCATTAAATATAACTAGGGATGAGCCGATATTTTAAATACGTCAAATCAACAGATTGTTTCAAAAGCAAATTACTTATCCTTAAAAGGTATATTTGAGATTTTGGAAATTAGTGTGAATGGCGCATCTTGAATCTAACTTTTACTCAACTGCTCTAGTGATGTGAGAATATGTATGCATTTAGTTTTTTTTTCTTTAAAAAGATTATTAAAACACCCAGGACTTGTTAAATCAAAGTATAAGCACAAGAACATTGTAGAAGCATTAGCTTTCTTCCAAAGGGTATCGCAATTGAGCATGGAAAATAATCAAAATTAAAAAAATATTCTCAATATTAAAAAAATATTTAGTAGTTAATCTATTATAATTTTATAATATATACATTTCTAGAATACAAAATTGAATAGACGGCAATAGAGCTAATCTATAATATAATTTAGATAAATATTAAATATATTTAATAATAATTATATATTCTAGGTAAAATTTTAAAATGTGACAAGCATAAAAAGATTTGTTTCGATTTTTTTTAAATTGGCAATTCAGAAATTGCATTATTGGTAAAAAATATTATATCGACTCATCATTAATTATAACAAAACAAGGTAATTACAATATTAACAACACTCTGTGAAAGGCTGCTAAAAGCTTTACAAAGTATTTACATTACTAAATAATGCATTTGTCAAAATATGAATAGGCAATTCAAAATTTAAAGACCAGAAAAGTAAGATCTCCTACAGTTATCAGGTAATGAATAATATAAGTTAAAAAAAAAGTTATAGTCTTAATTAAAATGCCTGAAAAATCCTATATTTAGTTCTAATTTGACTACATATCTAATAAAATAACAACAAATTTGTAATTTATAGTAGAAAAAATGAAATAATTAATGATTTTGAAAAAACTATGGTTACAAAACAACTCTAAATATTACATATTATAACTATCAACAAGAGATTTCTGGATGAGTGTTTCGCTATCTTTGCAAAATTTTATTTCAAGCTATACTAAGTTGTCAATAATTTAACTACTTTCTACAAAATATAAGGGGAGAACATATAAATATACATGTAAAACATTCATTTAATTACTATTTAATAATACAACCCCATACTACTAGCCATTTTGATCTGACAAAAGTGTATATTTTGGAATATTTTAAACTATTCTTCCTAACATAATTTCTACTTTTGATTGATGAAATTATGCTTTTTTTAATGTAAAGATTTACAAATAAAAATCTAATATTTTGGTACAAGATTTAAATTAAAAAATTGACTAGGTGAGCAAATAGAGCAGTGCAAGTGTGATTCACTCCAGTGATTAATTGTTATTGTGATGTGATTAACTTAAGTGGTACTAGTGATATCAAAAAAATGTATCTATACATACATATATTTATTATAGCTCACAGCATTTGTAGGTGAACAAAAAATAATAATAATAAAACCAGTATTTGTGGCTTAAAGCGTGTCATTAAGTTTAATAAATATCCCTTAGAATGTTTATTTGTTTTCTAAACAAATAATAACAACAAAAACTAATAGTAATACATTGTGAAACAAGAAACTATTTGAAAGAGGTGAGCTTACCTGTTTAAGAAGCAGCTCACTATTGGAGCTGAGACAAGTGACCAGGTACTTGGTGAGGCTGAGGAACGAACCCAGCACTTCAGTGGTGAGGTGATCACGGGATGACCGTTGAAGCATGAAGCTGATCACCAGGAATCCTCTGTTCTGAATCATGTGTTGCTGGACCGTTTGGGAGCTTTCCACCAGCTCGCAGATGAAACCGAGCAGCTTTGAGCTGGAAATAAATTACAATACATGATCTACTACTATAATATGAAGTAATCACTCTGTTGTTGTGTCATGTGCTGGAAACCTACTTTACCCTTTCAATAAAAAAAACCCCACTAAGCTGAATGAGCTGAAATGTTACATGGACATAACTCAGATTTTTGGTTATCATATAGGCTAATTAAAATTACTCATACCACTTAGCCTAAAACATGAACCCCATCTGCCCTTCCCCCTAACACTCCCATACATATCTCCGGAACTACTGGAGTTAGGGAGTTGCCCTGCAGGTTGCGGGGGTGGGGGTACCCATGGGCGCTAGGCTTTGAACATCCCTTCTCTCCTTCCCTATTAGCCCCAGACGTATCTCCAGAAACACAGTGGTTGGGGTGGGGGGAAAGGGGGTGTTTACCTGAATTATACAATATACTTTCAGTATTGCTAAGTCATTTAAAAATAGAATGGAGAGTTCTATAATTAAAGATAAGAGCCAAAAACCCAATTGGAGTGCTTGTTTAACTACTATTCAGTTGAATCCTGCTAATGGAGGTGACGTGACACACATTTAAACAATACAGGCAACAATGCCGAAATATTACTCAATTTGTGTTAAAATTATGGTTTAAATGTGTGTTTGACTTTTTATACTATAGTAGACAGAAGAAAGGATGATGTCACCCTTGTGTGGTGGATTCTTCCCACATTTTCCCTCTTTACCGAGGTGAGCTTTCTTCATTAAATTTACACTCATTAGTTTATTTTTCCTTTTTCTTTATTTTTATCAATTTCCATTATCATAAAATTATTTAGCCACAACCCATTGGGCCACCTCAATGTTAAAGATTAACTTAAATTCTGTTTTTATATTTTTTATAGTCGTGTTCTTTTTCAGTAAATAGATTCATTCTTCCACACTGAAAACTGTGTTTTTCCCTTTACTGTCATTTTAACGACTCTTAATTAGTTTATAATCAATCATGCTAATTTTATGAGCAAAATAGTCACTATAGAAGGCAGTGGATACAGAACCTTTTATTTACCACCGGGGTGTGGTACCTCTGTGTAAGAGGTCACCACGTGACTGCCAGCCAGACATTCTAACAGGGCACTTGATTGAAATGACTAGGACATTTATTTTTCTTTATTTGTACTTCAGCCTTGCTTAACCAACATAGTTCTTGCATGTCACCCATAGTCCGGGTTAGCTCACCATAAGGAGGGGTCTCTCTTGGCGTCTGTGGATCCCGGGGCGCAGTCGTAAGGCATGTCTAGCTGGGAGAACAGGGGGAACAAGACTTGAATGCCTCCGATGGAATTGAGTGTGCTGTGGATGGAATGGGTGATGACAGCTTTCACATCCTGGAGAAGAACAATAAATTATACTGCATGTCAGGACAAACACTTGACGACAATTTTCAAAGTTACTAACAAAAGTTCAGTTTTCTTAGGAAGAATCTTAAAAAAACACAAACATATATTTTGTGCTCAACAGTGATCAAATTTTAGTATATTTATTTATGTAATTTTAAAGATATTTATAATATCTACAAAATTTTACAAGCCGAGGTAACGTCTTTCTTTGAAAAGTGGACTGTATTTTTCTACATTCATACACAATGGGATGTGCGTTTCGGTAATATTTATTGTTACAGAAGTTGCCAAATTTAATAGTCAAACAAATAAATATTAGGGGTCTGCGAACTCAAGTTTTTTTAAATGTTGAGCGAGATTTTCATGAAGCTGTTGAGTCTCGACTAAACTCGGGTTGAATAAAGACATAATTCTAACACCTAATTATGTAAATTTAAAAAATGTATTAATTTTTTTTTTAATTAAATAAGAGAGTTATTCAAAATAAATGAAATAAAATAGGTTTTAAACTGGTTTTTAAATCTAAAAAAAAAAAAATCAAACCATATTAAATCGATAAAATTAACTTTTAAATATACTGTGATAGAAACAATAATTTTGATACAATTTAGCATCATCAACTGTTCATTTAGTGCTGACCTACCAGAAAGAGAAAATAGAGCATTAATGATTTTTAAGATGTACATACTACACTTTTGCATTAGGCTGTACTTGATATTGTCTTGCATTAAGCATGTCTCTTAACAGCTCTCCAGAGAGATGATGTCTTTTCTAGTTTTTCTTTATCTACTCCACTCAACAAGCAGTTTACTCAGTTGCTGACCTTGATATACCAATGGCCATCTGCACAATACCCTCTTTATTAGGTTATTCTCACATCACTCCCCCTTCCCCACATTATTTCACAAACCACATACCCAACAAGTAGAGAGAAGAGAACAGGCCTAGCCAGCCAGTATTGGAAAACATAAGACTTGAATAAAAAACTGACACAAGCCAGAGGCTAGAAACAGTAATGGATGTAAAAGAATCAAATTTAATATCCTTAACTCAAATAGCCTAACTACATAGATATCCTGGAAATAGAAGAGCTTCAATTGATATAAAAATTGGAAGATAGAAATTTCACACTTATTATAAAACTCCACAACTCTATATTTAGACAATGTGAGGAATGCCAGGCCTCCACCGTGGTTCGGATTCCACGTTAAACTGTAGGTCCTCCATTATCATCTCACAATCATCCCTACCATTGCACATTAGCGTATGTGCGTATAACCCGAACGGGTAGTAAGACGCGGTGCTAATAATAATAATAATAATATATTTAGACTAATTAAAATATATTAAAAAATTATAATTTAGGAGAATTTAGATCATTTTAAAAGACACTCCCTCTAGACCAGGGATTCTCAACCGGTGTGCCATGGCACTTAGGGGTGCTGCAAGATTATGAGAAGAAAAAATATTAAGATAATATAAAAAAGAAGACATAAAGAAAAGATATTAGCACAAAAATAATGAAAATAAGGAAACTGAAGAAAGTTTGGTCTTTTAGTATTTCTTTGAATTTTACGCCCAATGCGAGACACCTCCACACCAAAAGCTATATTTGACAAGAAGAGAGTACCATCATTGGTTGTTTTTGGGCTGGACTGGCGGAAGAGTACCCTTACCTTGTTATAAAAGCAACAGACCTACTTTTTCCCTTCTCAACTTTCTGTCTGTATAACCAAGCCTTCTAAACTATGGCAACAATAAAATCCAAAGAAGAAGATAGCTAAGTCTTGAGAATAATATGCTTGTTCCATTATCAAACATTAAGCTAGAACATATATCATTTTTTTTTCTCTCTAAACATCAAAAGCGTCTCATTAAAAATATCTGTTTTCATACTGATGACTATATTAATATTCATTTATAGTTATCTCACATGGTTGGCTATCATGCCAGTTTATTGATTTCCAAAACTATTACTTTATAGCTGTTTTGTTGGTTACTTCTATCTTTCAAATAAATATGTAAGGGCGTAAGTAAAAATATTTTCCCTGCTCTAAACTATTACCAATATCATCAGATGATTTCTAAAGATATCCATGATTTTGGTTGTTTAATATTTTTTAAATGTAACAAGGATGAAATGTTTTATAGTAAGTAATTCACAAATTCTTCTGTTATGCACAAAAGTAGGCCTAAATACCTGAACAATGAAATTCGTGACAGCATTAAAATACTAAATACTAAATCATACTCAACAGGCTAAGGAATTATTAATTTGCAAGATAAATGACAGAGAAAAAATTAAATATACATTTTGGGAACTTTTACTTGCACAAAATTCTGTGTAATGTAAAATAAAAGAGAAAGAAACATAACAAAGATAACTAAACCATTAGTCTCTCAATTTACAAGAGGATGAAAGTTATTATATTATCAAGAATTATTTCAATCTTTTTTCATATATATTGACACATACATTAAAAAAAACTAATATTGAGAGAATCATGTAACATGTTTCACCTGTAGCATGAGGGCGTGAGGTGTGTGAACAAAGTAGGAGACGTTGCCTTTTGGAGCCGACTGTAGACACAACTGACTGTCAGTAGCCACAGGGTTGTACATGAACACTATCGCGGTGGACAATTTGCCGTCATACAACACCTGCATCATACCCATTATTAACATTATTACTAGATTATTTAATTTAAACTTAATGACAGCGATTTTCTTTCTACACAGAATTATTGAATTAAATATTATCATGAGTATACTTTTTTAATAATGAAAGGAATTAGTGAATTGACATTTAATATTAGGAGTATTTCTCATTGAAATTAATACTAAATAAAGCAGCAGAGTTGCCAACTTCCAACTTATGAATGGCTATCCAAGTCCCCAGTCCTTGTTACCCGTTCTGACATATAACTGATTCCAAATCCCCAAAATTACAAACAATGCTATGTTTATGTCCACGCGGCCAAACTGTCGAATTAATAGCTAGTTGGGCCAGTGTAGTCTAGTTGTGCATTCTCTTAACTATTTCAGACTTTTGGTAAATCTTACTCATTATAATATATAGTAATTAGTCGTCTTAGCGCGTCATAGACAATCAAGTCACAAATGCAGAGCATACAAGGTAAATGATTTTTTTTAAATGTTTATTATTTCTTTAAACATGTTAAGTTTAATCATTTTATTTTTGTTTGTTCAGGAACACATCCACCATTTATAGAATTGTGCCTATGGTAAATTTTATTTCTGAATTAAAAAATGGCCAACTTAAAAAATGCCTTTTGGGACGTAGCCAATTCATAAATTGGAGACTGCCTTTCCTTTCCTTTTAATGCTGTAATATTTTAATAATTATTCTTACTAATACCTTTATTATAGTTCTCAATAATATATCTCAATAAGGAAAATCTCTTTTCACCTTTTTTATTATAGTTCTATTAATTTCAATCATATTTCCGATAATAGTTCAAATCTATAGTTTTTTTATTTTACAAATGATTTCAATAATTAAGACAATATTATTAAAAACTATGAGATAAGCTCTTTATGGTTGAATTCTCAATTTGAACATCTTTAAAATTAAAATCACTATAGATTTCTTAAACATAAGTTTTGTTTACAATCTACAATTACCGGTGGCGTGCCATCAACAACGTGGGCCCTGGTGCAACAATAATTATTTACAGGTCCCTAAGGAAATATTTTTTATTCCTTACTAAAATTCTTTATATGCATATGTATCAAAGCAACTTATTAAATTAAGTAGTAATCTATTATTATTATTATATAGTTTCCTTCATGGGACCCTCATGGCTGTGGGCCCCATGTGGTCACACCCTCTGCACCATAGAATGGTACGCCACTGACAATGACTTGTATAAAAATGGGACAAGTTAAAACAAATATAAATAAAATATTTCAGTCAATAAGCTTTATATTAAAACAAACAAATTTACTATGTAACTATTGTTTTGTGTGTGAAAAAAAAAAAAGATGTACAAAACACAGATCACTTCTGTATTTTACATGATATAGTACTGTGCANAAATATTGTTTATGTTTTATAATTTTAAAAAAAAACTCAATAATACAAAAAAAAAAAAAAAAAGTAAAATATAAAATTTTTTCTCTTTTTTTTTTTTTTTTTTTGAAGTCGTGTTTCACAGTTCACACTCATTTCTGGAACATTCTGAGAAAGTGAAATACATGTCTAAAGGTAAAGAGTAAAGATTTAAAAAAATATTTTTTATATTTCATTTGAAGAACCTCAAATATCCTTAAGGACTTGAGGGTTCAAAGAGTCCGACCATATCAAAAATTCTTATCTTTATTTTATAAACAAGGGATAGCTTTCGTCATATTTAGAGCATATTTGTAAGAAGGTGCTGAAAAGAAGGAAATAAATAAAAGAGACAAAAATTATAAGGCTTTCACATGATATAAGTAGGCCTATATGATAAGTATATATGATGATAGAGTGGAGACTTTATGTTGCTAGCACTGGACAATGAAGTAATGGGTGATTCTTAAAATTTAAAACAACATGTATCACTCCACACCTCGGGTCTAGATCGTTTTACCTCTAACCATGCTACCGATAATTCATTGTCCAGTGTACCTTGAAGCGAAGCCATCGTGCTATCCAATAGGATGTGTAAAATACCCCACCTATAACCTTTATTTAATTCTGAATAAAATAACAGTTCAAACCAAATCTTATAGATATGTACCTTTATAAGAATAGTATGGTCGGGACGTATTAATATTTTTATTGTGCTTTAATTTGAGTTTGGAATATAGGTATTAATTTGATACAATTCAGAAATTATAAAAATTTAAATGTAGCAATTTTCACAGAGAAATAGCATACAAACACACTCCTTAATAATGTGTTACAAAGGAATGAAACCTAGATCAAGGAATTGGGCAGTAACGACCGATTTTCTTCAAGAGGCAGCCATTACCTCTTTGTCCAGTGGCAGCAATGTAAAGTGTGAACTGTGTTCGTCTTTTCATTGCAAAAGCCATATTGTGTTTATTCCTTTTATATGCTTCTCTCCACCTTTTCCGTGCCTTCTTGCATATAAAATACAAAAGAAAACTTAATGGATCAATTAATGACATTCAAATTTTATAGTTAAAGTTTAAATACCATGCATCGTGTTTGACCTTGACAACGAAACTATCCAACTACTGTGAACTCACACTTTTAAAATTTGCTGTGCTAGGTGAGTGGGTTGGGTAGCACACATTGAAATAAGCATGAGCTGAATATAGAAATGTGCATGGAAAAAGCCTGATAAAATAAAAATTTACCCAGGAATGTACAGTACAAGAGTAGAGCTGAATCATCTGGTTTTCAAAATATTTAGATTAAAAGCATATTAAAGGTACTTTATAATTATATTAATGCCTATTGATAGTTATGATTAAAAATGTGTTAGTAGTTATAATTAAAAATAAACCTACAAATAAAATTATGACTATATAGTGATATGTTATATATAAAATAAATGTAATAACTTAAATTCAATTAATTGAACATTATTTAAGACTTTTTTATATTCCAGTTTTATTTAACTAAATAGCAGTATTCAACTTTTAATTTATTCATAAAGTGTCTATTGAGTTAAAACTAAAAATATTTTACAAAATGTAAAAAAAAAAAAAAAATTAGACTTAGTTTGAATTTTAAAAGTATACTAAAAATAAACAGCATATTACATTATATCTGTATTGTAGGCACATTCATAATTCAAATACATGCTGATAAAAGACACCCGGAAACAAGAATTAAACCTGGCACAGAGTGCATCGAATATGAGATTTGAGCATAAGATTATCATTGATATAAGACTAAAAAAATCTAACAGGAAAAATAACCTGATCTTTCTTAATCCAAAAATCCATATTTACCAAACTAGAGACATTATTGAAATTGTAAATGTTGTTAAAAAAACTCAATTTGTAATAAATAATTCCTTTTGAAAGACATTCAATAATAAGTAAACATAAACCAACCTAACTAAAACCAATATTTTAATAAGATGCATAAGATAAAAAAATATCTCCTATTCATAGATATAAAACACAAAATAGAGCTTCTCTACAAATACCCAAACATTCAACAAAATTTTTTTGAAAAATTATTTATCTTTCAAGCAACAAGGTATAGAATGCCACACGGTCAGAATTTAAAACTTTAAAAACGGTTAATATTTTGAGAAAAAGGTGGAAGAATTTGTTTGCTGTGCAGCTAAAAATTGTTTCCATCAAATGTTTATACAAAACAATAATAATAATTTACGGCTCTTAGAAATAAGTTTTAACGTTAGTTCTCAATATTTTTACGACTCAAATTATTATAGTAGCTATAATAACATTAGCATAAGTAGCTCTCAAATTGTAAGACCGGCCATGAGCTTAAATTTGTGAAGTATAAATAAATGCAACGAAGGAATTTCTCTTTCCTAAACAAACAAATATACAATTTTCCTTAAGATTTACACAATTTTCTAACAACTATACATTTTTGATATTGCCAGGTTAACCATGTGCCAGGCTTTCTTATTTTCCCTCACTCCGGCCATCTTGATAGACCATAAGAGCAATAGCGCAAGAAGCTAAATATTTCAGTTTATATTTTTTGAGGTCAGTGGTCTTTTTTACAGATACATTTGAAACATAAGATTAAATACATTTGTCTAGTAAAAATATAAATATTCTAAACTATGATAAAAGAACAAAACAAAATTGGCAAGCTTACAGGGATCAAGGCTGGGTCCAGCATGCAGGGTTGTGGTGGCGTTTGCGATTGTGATTCACTCACCCTTTTGTGATTGTCAGGCAGATTTATGTTGCATTCATTGTCAAACCGAAATTGACACTGCAGCAGGGATTTAACAGAAAAATTATAGTTCTTATAGTTAGAGATCCATATGTTAAAATGGTTAAAAAATGTATGGCAACATGTTACATGGTAAATTATTTTTTTATCAATAAATTCACACTAACTTGAATTTTTGTATTTGTTTTAAACATACTTAGTAAATTACACTACTTAAACTTGCTGCATTAACTGGTTAAAACAATGTTTTATTTGTTTTTAATGCATTACAAACAATGAAGTAAAGAAAATTCACTATAAACTGGATTAAAAATTTCTAAAGCAACTGCACCATATTATTATGTAAGTGGTTTATTTTAAGAATTAAAGGACAGTAAAGTAAGGGATTCCAACAAAAGAGATCAATCATAATTTATCAAACATTTTCGAAATCCTTTAAAATTTATTATTAAGCTTCTTAAAACATGACAAATATAAAATAAATGCCTCTTTGAGTTGCTATTCCCAACAATTCTTTTGAAAAACTTTGCATGCAGTTTAATCCACTTTATAAAAGAGCAAAAGTATATTAGGTCTAAGGTCAAATCGGATTAAACAGCCCTTGAATTTAATAACAGTGAATAAAAAAAACCTGCGAACCATTCGCACACCAATATTTACAACTAAATGGTTTGGCAACCTCCTAGTTCAAAATCAAGCCTATTTATTGAAAATAAGAAAATCATTCTGAAATGTATTCTACTTAGTTTAAATCTAAGATCGTGGAATACTAAAGACATCTCTCAAACTTAACAACGATGTTTCATAAAACTTTATTCAATATATTATATTTATATAGAACATATGTATGACAATTATGAAGGAGAAACAATACCTGTGTACATATTGTACATTTTAGTGGCTGTACCGACTTGGGAGCCCATATTACAGCCAATTAACTAGGAAATAAGATATAAGACTAAAACTCATACCAACTGTATAATGTATATGAGAGTAGTTTTCTGCATTCTTAAATTAAGGAGTGAAATTATTGTGATCAGTTTTATACTAATTTTGACTTTAAGATTATGATGAATATCTACATCCCCCCCAAAAAATTATTATTATTATTATTATTATTATTAGCACCGTGTCTTACTACCCGTTCGGGTTATACGCACTTACGCTAATGTGCAATGGTAGGGTGATTGTGAGATGAAATGGAGGACCTACAGTTTAACGTGGAATCCGAACCACGCTGGAGGCCTGGCATTCCTCACATTCAAAAAAAAGTGTCTTGAAATTATGTACATTCCTATGCCTGTCTGTCTATTCTTGGGGATAGAATCAGAATGATTTGATGAATTTTGTTAAAACTTGATATTTAAATGTTTTAAGGCTCATACATTTGGACTTTTTTTTTAAATTTTTACTTAATAACCCTCAAGTAAAGAATAGTAATTTTTAAAATTCAGAATTTGTTTTCAAAAATATATGTAAATCTTTTGTTTAAAATAGATGGGGAAAAGTATTGTATAATAATTTTGAAGGAAAATTTATTTACTGCTGGTTTACAGATGACTGATTTTTGAAAATTTTCAAATTTTCAAAAATAGCACTAATAATTTTGTTTAAAATTGGTAGCTGGGAAGTGTTTAAATGGTAAACAATAATACATGTTATTTTCATAAATAAATTAATTTAAGAGTAATTTACTTATTAAGGATTTTAGAGAATTTTAAAATGTTCAAAACTGGGTATATTAGGGTTGTTTCACATGATAAGATTTTTGTATTGTTAATAAAAATACAGAAAATTTGAGGGCAGTTTACTAATAGCTGATGGATGTTTGAATTTTTTTTTTAAATGATTGAAAAAAATGTTTAAATTTCATATGTATTATGATTAACAACAGGATAAATAAGTTTTTTTAGAGAAAGCTTATCTTTCTGTAGATGACTGAAAACTTATTTTTCGAAATTGTGTTCTAATTTTATCATAAACTATATGAGAAAGTTTGTATGTTTGTGTTGTAACATTTATTTTAAAGTAGAATACAGAAACCTGAGAAATGCAATGTCTGGCTCAAGCTGTATTACCTAGTTAAGCTACATGTCATCCTTTGGGGAAGACTATTTTAAATTATTAAATCTAAGTAAATACACAGAGAGTATATTAAAATTAAATAAATTAAAACTCACATGAACAGATGATGTAAAATCATATCACCTAGTCAGTGATAAAATCCTGACATTTAGTGTTCAAATTCAAGCATGCTTGCACACTCTTTAACTCTTCTGCTATATTCATCATCAAAATAAAATGTTTCCAGCACTTGGCCAGGTCAGTTTAGTAAAATGCCTCCATATTCCTCTGTCCTTCCACCAATCTTCCTTCTTTAATCACTTCCATTCTTTTCCTATCACTTGCACACTTCCTGTTATCTCCTATTGACATCTCTTTCTTGGTCTCCCTTGTGAGCTTTTTCCTACATACTTTATTTCCATGGTTTCCTTTAGTAATCTTTCTTTTTCCATCCTCATTACATGCCCATACCATCTCAGTCTTGCTTCCTCTACCATCTCATGTACTCCCTGTACACCTACTCTTTCCCGGATAACTTCATTCCCAAACTTGTTTCTCCTCTTGACAGCTTACATGCTCTTCATAAATGGCATTCCCACTTTCCTAGTTTTTCTTACATTCACTGTCCATGTTTCTGCTGCATATGTGACTATGGGTACAAAGTACGCCCTTTACAGAACTTTCTTACCACTAAATATGATGGGATTTTTCTAAACACAAAATATATGACAGAAAGAATTTATTTTCACAACAGCAGTCAAGAGAGGAAATAGTCCCCCATCATTTAATTTCTAGGATAAAGTTGCCAGTTTGAGAGTTGTCTACCTAACGTACAATGTAGTTTACAAAAAGTGTCCACCTTACGATGGGACCAAGAGTGAAAAGCTGTCCACTTGTTGTAACCACGACTGTACACACATCTTGCATGTTTCCTGGAAGCAAACTAAAACTCTAACAAACAACGGTAAGCTATCTAGTAAGACTACAGGTGCCCTTGGTGAGCTATCTCGACTCACTTTGTATCCGGGACCTAACCTGTGCATGGCACAGATCTGATGCGTAGTGAGTGCCTCACTGAACAGGTAGATGGCAGACATCTGGCCACAAAACACACGTTCCTCATCCAACTCGGGGGTCGCTCCAATGTAGCACTTGTCAAATGGCTAAAATTGGGTCCATTCAATATTAAAAAAATGTATTTATGTTAGACTGACTATTGATTCAGAAAATCATCCACTGCCCACTAGCAATCCTAACCCTGGCACTAAAAGAAAACAATTTCTGTAGTTGGTCATGAAAAATAACCAGTATAGTTAAAAAAAAGTATGGACATATTTTCATTATTAAAAAAAGTCCGGATGATTATTTAAGGACCAATAGGCGGTCATTTCTAGGGAAAAAAGGATGTAAGTTAGCCTTAGTAATAAAAAGTTATTGTATACACATTATCTATGATCAGTAAAATTTATTTCATAAACAATATTAAAGATGCTTTGTATTAAAATAACTTTCACATAAAGATGTTCAATTCTTATGAGAAATATTGATAATAAATCAACTGTTAATTGAATGTGTTAATATTATATTACACAACAAGACCAGAAATCAAAGTGAGATATCAGAATTAAGTATAAAATTACAAAATTGAATCCAGATAGGGAAAAAATATATAAAATACGTAGAGTTTCGAGAGTAAAGACATAGCAGCCAATTTTTTAGATATTACTCACTTCATTGGTGGAAACGAACCAGGCCATTTCCGTGCTAGAGGCAAGCTGGCCATTGACGAGGCACTTTATCTCACTCTTGGTCCATCTGTTGTAGATGTACACTATGGCTATCATGTACCACTGGAACAACACCACACAAAGAGGCAAAATAAGGGTTGACATTATTTTATTACTACCAAACTCACTGTTTTTTTCCAGGTTTTCCAGAAATAATTTTAATTTTTCCAGGCAGCTTAGATTGAAGAAAAGAGCAATAAAATTTAATTTTCCATCAAACTGATTAGGTGTGAAGAAATTTAACTTAAGTTTAAAACAGGATGATTTAAGATTGATGGGGAAATAAATCTTCTGTCACTACACTACTCTTGTTTAAGCGGTAGTAATACATGTTTAAATCAGCGTGCACCTTTCTTTCAATCCACCTTTCTTCCATCCAACTACCTACTATTTTAAGCTTTCAATTAAATGTCCCAAATTAACCAATATATTTTATTATTTTTACTAGATTTTACAGAATTCCCTGTGGTTTCCCGTGTGCAAGGCAATCCTAAAAATACTTTATATTAATGGATATTAGTTGATACATTTAATAGGGGTGTACAAAGCTTAGAAAACTTATATTTTCCTTTGAATATTTGTCATCTTTGACTTCACTTAAAAAAAAATGACTAGGACAAATGTGAGCAATTGCCAGTAAAAATTTGGAATGCTAAAATACACTCTATTTTTTAATTTCAGTCATTTTGTGATTCTATGTAAACTACAAATTTATGTTCACATGACAAAAATCCACAGTAATTGAATTGCATGTTATGTTATTTACTTAATTCAGTGGCAGAAATATGATGACAATTTTATCAATAAAACGTTTTGTAAATTCTATTTACAAACTTTGATTTGGCTTTACCGCTTCATGAATTTTTTTTTTTTATAAAATTTGATTCGGCTTGTTTCAAATTGAAAACAATTGACTTTGCACACCTCAAAGAACCAACACCAAGATTATTAATAACTTAATCTAAGGGGTAAGGATTGAGAGAGAAACTTATAGGAAATTAACTAGTGCAGCAAAGGGATGTGATAGCCCCGCCTAGTACACCCATCTTAGAGTCAAACCTTGAGTCCCCCTCGTTCCCTCACCTCTCCCATAGCCAAAAATTCAATGCATTGTGAGCGTTAACATCTTGGGCTGTGTGACCATCAATACATGAATTAGGACTTCTACTCAAGAAGTGTAAGTAAGTGGTGTACAGGGTTTACTTTGTATCCATGATTACGTCATGCAGCAGAAACATGGACATTAGGGTCAAGAGAGAAAAGGAAGGTTGAAGCCACGGGGATGAAGTTTTTGAGGAACATGCTAGCTGTCACCTGGATAAACAGTATTAGAGATGATGATGTTTGGGCAAGAGTTGGGCTACTTGGGGTGCATAAGAGGTAGTCGAGGAAGGAAGGGTGAGATGTTACAGACCAGTTATGAGAGTGGAAAAGGAAAGGATCCCAAGGAGAATGAATGAAGTTGAGGTTTGGAGGGGAAAAGCTACAAGGGATAGATGGGAGGATCAGATAACAGCAAGTGTGTGAGTGAGAGGAGAAGAAGTGAAGAGAGTAAGGGAAGAAAGAATGGTGGAAGGACATAGAAAAATGGAGGTGTTTCACTGAACTGATTCGGTCATAGGCTGGAAACAGTTCAAGATGATGATTTTAAATATAATAGGACACTTTACCCAAATAACTAAAAGTGTACATTAGTATTATATTTGATATAGAAAGGAATATTCAAACATAACAGCTTTTTTTTACCTTTCGTGGTTGAAACTCGTACTTGACACAATGCTGGAAGCCTTTTCCCTTCACCTTCATGGATGTTAAAACAAGGCAGTTGCCAACAAAGTGTGCAGAGTATCCAACCCCTTTGCTGGTCTTGAAACTGAAAATTGAAAACAAAAATATACTTTTCGTGATATTCTATTTTAACAATTTATTAACTTTATGCAAAATTCTCTCAATTCAAACAATTCATTTTATACAAGAGAGTGAGGAAGTATTGTGATCTAATAACGATTATTTAAAAAACCTCAAAATAATAAAAAAAAGAAGGCCTAATTACATCAACAAAGACGAAACTCAACTAAATGATGACTTACCAATACAGGTAAGGCTTTTCTCTCTCGATGTTGACCGAGTTGATTGGATCTAACCTGAACCACGTGGTGAACGTGAAGCCGCTTTCATATGGCCACTTGGCCAGAGGGGGCAAAACAACTGCCTGCAGAACATGAGAATTGCTTTTTTTAATTAATTTTATCAGTTAAGTTAAATATAAAGCATTTGTTTTTAAATTTACGAGCTTTGAATGTTCACTAAAATATTATATAAAGACAATTTTACAAATTAGCACATTTGTGTTCCAATGATTAGAAATATATATATGTTAGGATCTTGATTATTTGATTATTCACATTGTTGTTTTGAAATTAATTGGATGTTTATGTGAAATTAATTGTGTTTTTTCCTTGCTTTATTAATATAAATTATTAGAGAATCTCAAAGTGAACAACAAAGTTCATTCACACATCTTAAAACTTCAATTTTTGAGCATTTAACATGCTTGGTACCCGCCTCGGTGTCATAGTTAGCTAACACGGCAGCTTCATTTTGAGCAAGGCTGCCGAGGACAGGTAGATCGAAGTTCGAATCTCGGTCGGGTGAACTCGGGGTGGTTTTCTCCTAAATGGCTTTCCACTCTCCCTCCACGCAAATGCGGGTGCACTTTATCGAAATTAAGCCTTTACCATTCCTAATCCATTGGCGTGATTAGTACTTAAGAGTATAGCCCAAATGGGTAGTAAAACGGTGTGCTAGATAAATAAATAACATGCTTGGTGCTTCTGGTATCGCTAAAAAATTGGAGAATTCCAAACTATTTGTATATTTTTCCTTTAAAGCTCTACTTAAAACACCATATTAATGGATATTTAGAGCTATTAGGCACATGTTTAAAACTGATGCTTTCTTCTCTATCACTCTCCAAAATAATCACATATCATACAAAGGGTACAGGAGAAAAAGGAGACAAGGTTAGTCCAATATGAGTTTAAATTGAGTTAGTTCTGCCATCTGTTAGACAATCATAAGACATTAATTCTAATGCATTTGATATAATGGATAAATGAGGTATTTGTAAAATTTAAATTAATTTAAAAAAAGAGTACTGGGATCCTTATGGGAGTTGAGATACAAAAAGTTGTTGACCTGGAAAATCTGTTTAATGTGACTTCCCCCATTTTCCCATGTACCCTTGATAAGGTTTTGTTTTTTTCACATTTTGTATTAGATAATAAAAATTAATTTGTCTTGCTTTAATTCGCAGTTGGACATTTGAATAGCTTACACATATTAAAATGAATGCCAGAACAACTTACAGAGCCTTTCCGCCCAGGGAAACTGAAGAAAACATCTGGACCGTTTCTCTGGGGCATTTGCCTGAGTACATTCAGGAGTTTGGCTGAGTGTCTTGGCTGCGGAATGAGGAGAAATGACAAATTGAACATTGATGATAAACTTTCATTAATTATATACTATAAGAAGTACCTGTTTGCAGCTTAGATCAATTTAAGTGTACATTCCATTTGATAGCAGATTTACATGAGATATTATACTATGGCTCTATCTTATAGGCGAAACTATAGTGAGTATATTAAGGGTACATACAGAAAAAAGTATATTTTAACAAAATGCGCATGAATTATGTAAAAAGGATAGGAAAATCACAAAAAATTAAAAATAAGTGATTCTTACTAATATGTGAATACAAACTCACCTTCTGGTTCAAATTAAAACACACCAGTCAAGCAGGTTAGCACTAAGCAAAAGGTTTCCAATCTTTCTCTTAGAGATTATCGCGACATCTTGATAGCTTACAAGCGTGAACATCCCAGTTCTTAAATTATTTGTTTCAATGAGACTTACAGACCCTCCAGGCTCTCCACATTTAGTTACAAATTAGGATAGGTTTTATTGAGAGTAACTGTACCTTTTTTTTAAAGAGGAAATCCGTTTTGGAAAAATTACCCCCAGTACAACCGGCCAAAATTACAATCCCCAATTTCTCCATCTCCGACAATCCAAATCGAAAGAGTGCCTGATGTTAAGTCTACGTGCCCACCGATGCTTGTTTAAATTATTATAAATTGCTTGTATGGTATTTATATGACTGTGAAGATATTGCAAAAGAAAATCAACAAGACTGGGAGGATTTTTGGATGTTATGCTAGCAGCGTCACAAGGCTGCCGCAGTTAACCGAGTCCGCAAGAAACTATCAAAATGGGACAGCAAAGAGGAACCTAGGCAATAACTTGACAAACCATTTACATTTCCTTTTTAATTTTGAGTAACTTCCTATAACCATTAAAATCACTTGAAAAAGTAATTAAAAAGCTAAAACCTCAACAAGCATTGCAAGCCTACCCATGCCACAGCCCCAAATGTGGTCGCGACCCCCAGGTTGAAGAAATCTTTTTACTAAGCTAATATTTTAGTTTCGAAATATTCAACTCACAAGAAAAGGGGACGTTGAATGTCAAAATGAAACTCATGCCTATAACTAGAGCTAGTCACCGTCTTTAAGTTAGTTTAAGGGTCTCACCCATTTCCCGTTGACAGCCTTCATGGCCCCAAACAACAGTTTGAGTTCCTTGACTGTGATGCTGTAACTAGCCAGGACTCCCAGCATATCGATCAACAGATCTGTGGTGAAGGAAACTACAGTCATACACACAGAAAGGTAAAGTTTGGGGTGCATGCATGAATAAATAAATACAAGAGACAACAAAACAGGGTCCATCCCCTCGTTTCAGCAGGTTTTACGAAAATTTTTACTTTAAGGTACGGGAAGTCCTTAATGTGGGTGTGTAGGAGACATGGGAAAAGGTCAGTAGTTTGCAGTTCTTATAGCAAAACATTTTCAAAATAAATAAAATATTGCTCCAATGGAAATATAGGGTTTAATATTCTTCACATGGTGATATCAACAGTTCTTGAATATCTGTCTAGAGAATATTATAATTAGATGAGAAACTTTTTAAATGAAGAGAAAGAGTTGTCATTAATTTCAGGACACCCTTGACGATATTCAAGAAATCTTGAGGTCACCATGTGAATAATATTAAACTAAATGTTTCTACTAAATAAATATTGTATTTTATTTGATCAAAAATATGTTTTTATATAAAAACTAAAAAACACAAAAAAACCTGACCTTTCCTGGCGTCCCTTACTCCCCCCATGGTAAAAATTAGCTATAATAAAAACAAACAAAGCCATTTCCAAGCCAAACTAAGAGTCAAATGTTGAAAATTGACTGAAGCTTTAGATAAGCCTAATTACTGCTGATTTAAGAATTCTGGGTTCGATTCCCAGCAAAGAGCGAAAATTATCTTTAGCTTCTTTTCTACCTCTTTTATTAAGTGATAAATTTAATAGACCAAATATTTTGGTTGTTGTGTTTGTTTTTAGAATTGTTAAAACACACGAAGGGCCTGTGAAGTGTGAAGTGTGGAAACAATAAATACTTAAATTATATAAAATTAAATATACATATAATTTAAGTATAAATTTGGCTACACACTTATCACACTTATTCACATTCAAGCAATTAAAAGGTAAGAGTTATTAGCGTATGGGACCTCCTGAGCTTAGTGAACACTGAACCACTCGTATCCTACCTGAAAAGTATCCATTTGAAGCCTCTGACCTGGATTCAACCATAGAACCCTTGGACACCTTCAGAAGAGGTAGGTCAGCGCTTAAGATTGGCGCCTTAGTACTCTCGGCAACAGCAGAACCTAATAATTTAGTTAAATTCAACAATACTCATGGTAAAATGTTCACTTTTTTTCTTTATAAAACCACACAAATTCTTTTTTTATGATAAATTATTTTTAAACAACTATATCTAGAATGTGATTTAGTAAAGCCTGTTTGAAAAAAAGGGTGGCCTGTGTTGTCATCTCTTAAAAATATTCGATCCACTAAATAACTAGTTATATTTTAAAATATCTTTAAGAATTATTTCTTTTCAATTTTGAGGCACCATAATTTTATAAATGTACACTAAAGTAAGAGCGGGATAAACCCTATCCAACTTGTACAGTAGAAACAAGAAACAAAGACACATTGATAATGTATTTCAGAAGATTAGTTTTTTTTTAACATTTAGTTTGATTTAAAATTAATCTAGGACGAATTTTGAAAATTGGAAATATGTATTAAGGCATGAACAAATTTATAGGCCTAAACACGAATTTAAAAAAAAATATTGTGGAATTTGGCTTTTACTTGTGGGGTATCTATTGGTAAAATTTACTACAAAGCTTAACCTACATGAGCATACTCATGGAGTAATAAAAATTCAGACCAATCGCAGGTCAGACAAGAACAGTTAAAATGTTCACTAAGTTTAAATATTTGATTAATAAATTAGTGTTGTCTCTTTTTTTTAATAGCCAGGATATATTTGTTAGTTATAGTTATAGCCAAATATATATATATATATATATATATAATATTCTTTAAATTGAAAAATGACACCTGGGCATGGGAATCGAATCCGCGACCTTTGGCTTATGCAGTTGTTGTTGTACTAATGGCAGCATTATTGATCGTTCATATGTAGCCGACGATTTCCACACGTCCATCACAGACTCTGCCTTAAAGTATCAGTGAAGAATGACCCTGGGCACGAAGCCACTTCTGCTTAGCTTAGTGTTAAGAGCATTGACATACTAAGTTAATGGTCCTGGGTTCAATTTCCGCATCAAGGTGCTATTTTTCAATTTCAATTCCTCAATTCTAACCAAGTTGTAGGGGTCAACTTGAGTCCTAAACAAATTTATAAAATACTTTTATGATAAATACATCCCTTTATCATATAGTAAAAAAAAAATTATGCATTTTAGACAAAGGGCCAGTTTCATGGTCAGACTTGGTACATCTCAAGTGCGACGCTACACTAAATACAGGATGGCACCTACCCAGACCAGAATGGAATGGGCTAGTTTAATATGGCCCATTTAATTAGAGTCTAAGCAGGTGTCGGCTTGTATTTAATGTAGCGCCACACTTGAGGTGTACTCAATCTGACTACTTTTAAAACTCTACCTATTGTTAAGTAACATTTTGTTTGAGATGTGTGATGTACACATATGAGTAGATCAAAGTTTTGATTACTTTCCGACTGACAATCCATGGCTGTTACATACAGTTTCATAATTGACTATCAATGCTTCATTATTGGTGTTTCCCCTACAACCCCTCTGAGCAAGGATCAATGACAGCAAAATACTATAGTCATTGTTTCTCTGGCTGCGTAGATTAAGGATGCGTGCCCTCTCATTATCATCACTATCATCACAAACACAGGTACAATCCCCCCCCTTCCCCCCAAAATGGATCTCTTCTTTTTTATCTCACTGCCCGTTCGGATTATAGTTACAGTAGCTCCATGACTTCTTTGGTGCTGACTGACAGCTCACAGTTGACTTCTGACAGTCAACATTTAGGTATATACTTAAATTTTGGCTGTCAGATGTGACAGCTGCTAAACACATGTTTTTGCAGATCATATGGTTCGGTGTAGGGATACATAATTTGGACTGGTAACGTTTCAAAGCCGTCAGCTGTCAGCTGTGAGCTGTCAGTCAGCACCAAAGAAGTCGTGGGGCTATTGTATTAAAGTGAGAGTGTAGGGAACGCGAGAAAAAGCCAGCATTTTTGAAGTTTTTATGTAAAAACTTTTTTTTTTCCAAAATAAATAAAATATCTATCCAGTAGAAACATAGTTTAATTTTCTTCCCATGATGGTCTCAACAGTTGTTAAACATCTCGCCATTTAAAAAGTTTCTCATCTAATGCCGCTTAGCTCATGACAGATATTCCACAACTGTTGAGAAACCGCTTCGATATCCGCATGGTATTACGCGCTACTCTAGTGTTAGACTAGACTGCCAATGACAGGGAGATCGAGGTTTAAATCTTGGTCGGATGTACTTAGGTTTTGACTCCAAAATGGTTTTTCACTCTTCCTCCCCGCAAATGCAGATACACTTATTCTAAATATAACCTTTCTAATCCCTATAACAACTAGTATAATTAGTAAATAAGCGTAAAACCTGACCGGAGTAATAAGACGCGGTGCTAAAGAAAAAGGTGACATCACCATGTGAAGAAAATTGAGCCCTTTTTTTTCCACTGGAGCAATGTTTTATTTATTTTGGGAAAAAAAACCCAACAAATTTTGCTATTTAACCTGCATAAACACTCCCCTTAATTCGTGTTTCATACACTCTTACCTCAATTACGTCAATGTTGTAGAGATATTGATAAACTATTTAGGAAAAATAAGCCTCAGTGCGTCAAAGAGAGATTCAAACTCCGAACTCCCCATCCTCAGCAATTTAGCCCGTTGAGAGAGTGACGCCTTAGACCATATGCCTGTCAAAGCGAGTTAAATATATTATTATATAAGACGAATACTGAGGGAATTCCGATCAGAGCTTTCATGGGATGTATTTGAAGGGAGAACTCGACTGCCGAGGACGAGGAGATCGAGGTTCGAATCTCATTCGGGTGAACTGGGGGGTGGCTTTTCCCTAAATGGCTTTTCACTCTCCCTTCGCACAAATGTGGGTTCACTTCCTTGAAATTCAACCTTCTTAATTCATAACCTATTAGCGTAATTAGTATTTAAGCGTGTAGCCCGAACGGGTACTAAGACGCGGTGCTATAATTTAAATTTAAATTAATAATTACGCTAATAGGGTAGGGATGAATAAGGTAGAATTTTGTGGAAATGTACCCTAAGTTTTGTTGAGGAAAAGTGGGAGACCATTTATTTCAGTACACCCGAACGGAATTTAAACCCCGACCCTACCATCATCTAAAAATCAGTCTAAATGGCATAGTCGCTTAATCCACGTGCCCAAAAACACTTTATAAGTCACATTTTAATAAAAGTTTCTAAACTAGTAGTGGAATAATGTCTGAAGTTAACAGGGATGACATTTTCCAGCTTTAAATATTTCTATTGAAATAATAGTAGCAATATAATAGCCAATTACAGTAAATGATGACACTTGTTCTCCCACTTTTAGATGAATAGCCCGAATTTAGCTAAAAACCTAAATATAAATAATAACAATTATTTTTAGATAATCAATAATATAACATATGGGGTTTATTATTAATAATGTGTGTTGGTTTGATAAATATTTAAAAATGAAAAACTCCGTTCTGTTATTATTATTATTATTATTATTATTATTATTATTATTATTATTATCATCATCATCCTTTTTACTTTTTCGTTATCTTACAGGTAGAAAAAGTATTGTGATAGTAAAAAAAATCGAATTTGAGATTTTGATGAATGTCGACGTTTCATGATCCACCGAATCCAAAAAAGTGTTTAATTTCCGTCTGTCTGTACCTTGGACTATAGCCTAAACTATCTAATCGGTCGGGCTAAACGTGGTATCAAGGGTGTTCATAGGGTTACCCCGAGGAATTTTTGGAATTGGATATCCAACCCTAAAATTATGGGTAGTTTCCTTAATGGCGGAAAGAGAAAAAAATCGAAATATCAAAATCGGCTTTAACGATTTTGATTAAATTCTATTTTTAAGCTTTGATCAATATTAAGAACCAAATGGTTAATCTCAATTTCTAACACTTTAAGGTAAAGTATTACGACCGTCAAAAAAATCTAACCCGAGATTTTGAAGGATGTTGACGTTTCATGGCCCCCCGAACCCTAAAAAGTGGTTTTTGTGACGCCATCTGTCTGTGTGTCTGTCTAACCCTAAAATTAAGAGCAGTTTATTAAAGGGCGAAAAGAGAAAAAATTCCATTTTCTCAAAATCGGTTATAACAATTTTGATTAAAATTCGTATCTAGCTGTTGTTTAACATTATAAACAAAATGGCTTTTTTGAGTTGTTCCCATGAAAATGACTTGTAGGGTTCTTTACAGAAGCAAAAATGTATCTATCTCCACAACTATTTGAGATACAAAATAACTTGTCATTGCAAAATTTTAGTACCTACTATTAAAAATAAAAAAAAACTTTTATTTGAAATATATTTTTATACAACCAATAGTTTGAGATATTGGCACATATATTAATACAATTTTGTGCGCTTTAGTTGTGAAGAGAAACTACTTAAGGTGCGGCAGAATGGAGCGCGAGTAATTTTAATATTTCACCAATAGCAACATAGAGTTTAGTTTCCTGAATATGCTAATATCAACAGATATTTAATATCTGTCAAGGGTGTCCTGGAATTTTGTCAAAACCTTTTATATAAAGAGAAAAAGTTATGACAAAATTCCAGGACACCCTTGATAAATATTCAAGATCTGTTGATATTAACATGTGCAGAAATCTAAACTCTATGTTGCTATTGGCGAAATATTTGATTTATTTTGGTCAAAATATTTCAATTCTATAAAAACTGTAAAAACACTTAAGCTCTCTTCTGCCGCACCTTAAATTTAAACACAATAATTCTCTAATGCCATAGAGTAAGCAAATAAGTCTTTCAAGAAGTTGATGTTTTTCCTTTAACCTCTTAAGAGAAATGTTTGTACAGCACAGGGCCGAATCTATAATTTTCGTGAGGGAGGTAGGAAGACGGGTGCTCCCATCGGGATCGGGTTGGGGAGTGGGGTGGGCACCTCAATAAGTTTTGAAATAAAAATACTTCAAAATTTGAGAATAAATCTTTAAGCAATTTTTTAATGTAGCGCTAAACTTGATAATAATCCTCTAATGAAGGGTACGGTATAGCTCGAAATTTTCTATTAGTATTGAAATTTATTAAAAGCAAATAATAAGAACATCAACAAATAGTGATTATTAAGAGGGAAATAAGTTTAAGCCTTATAACAATTATTATATAAATAGTTTTTTTTAGCTATTCAGTATATATGGAATAGATGGAATTATTCAAATTTCGAACAATCGAAATTTAACTCCACTCTATAGTATAGCTAGTTATTTCGCATTCTAAATAGAAATTTTACTACTAAGCCATACTAACACGTTATGAGTGTGGTATTATTAAAATATTTTGTTTAAAGCACGTTATTTAAAAAATATATTTTAAAGATCTTTATTTATTATTTATCATTGCAATAGTAATAATAAAAATGATAAAATCAATTTAAGCCAAAACAATGTTTGATTAACTTAAATTAGGGTTATTTCATTAATGCTCATGTTCACCATCTTAATACTTAATTCATAATAATTACCATGTATTAATAATTTTAAAATATTACCAATAACCATTTAAAAAAAATGATATCTGGTTAGTGAGATAGTATTAAGTTACAATAAAACTGTTAGTGACTTTGACATAGATTTAATCGATTTAATTTCTTGAAGGGGGGACCCCACACCTCTTTCTGGATCCGCTCCTGGCACAGCAATGATCTATCCCTCTCATTTTAGACTCAATAGTCAATAATTACCTATTTTATTGGTCAAAATTTATAAAAGATATATTTAATAGTAATGCGATAACCATAAGATGTGCATCCCTTAATAAAATGCCGAAAATTTTAACCGGAAGTCAAAATTTTAGTACGAAGTGTTGACCCTTGGGGACCCAATATCGATAATTTTTATTGGTCCAAATACACAAATGAAGACGTTAATTCTGTAAAAAATTATTTTATAAAATTTAAAACCGTGAGTCAAAAAAGTTTTACGTATATAAAGTGCAATTATTTGTTCTCGGGTTCGCTATTGTATATTATATTACGAATTTTGAGTAAATATATCCATTTTTAAACAATAGAGCGAGAAAGTCCGTGCGGAGTTTCGTACCATTTATTTTTAAATTTCACGTTAGTAACAGCTGGTTACACGGACAAAAGCTTCTGTTTCATCTAAGCTGTTTGATTGAGGACCGGGTGGTCGGGGTTTAAATGCAAAGCGTACTGACGATTTTTATCTTAAATTATTTACAACTACCCCTCCACATAAATACTCATATATTTCCTCTAAATTCTACTTTCTTCATTCCCAACCTATAATAGGTGTGAATATAAGAGTAGCTTGGACGGGTGCAGCTAAGGAAAGATGTTATTTAATGTTGTTAACTGTGCTTTCTTGTTAATCATATTTCACACTTTAAGTATGCAACTGCTCCTAACTAATATTTTAATTTTAAAATGTTTGTCACTTTATTAAATAAATACTTTAAATTGAACATTTCGAACGTCGTTATACTTCTTAGTTATGATGTGTAAATACACTGTAAGCTTGAGACATTTGCTACTAATTTAATGTGGTGATATATATTATGTTGTAGATACAGGTGTATATATAGGTGTCCTGATAGTTGAGTGCTTTTAAATTAAATCAAATTAAATTAAAATCAAGTTGAGCTATCCACAATGAAACATTGATTAGTATGGCTGGAGAGGTAGTCGGGCGGTCACTCTGTGCCACGAAAACGGCTGATCGAGGGAACCTTGTATTCTAACAACCTTGGAGGAGGACAACGTTCCGGTCAGAGTTTTAAATTTGTATAGTTCCAATTCCAAACATCGAATATGGCTGCATTTTAACTGTACACCAAACTGTAAGCGAGCCATTGTTTGTAAATGGGGCGGTATTTAAAACACAAGATCTGTTAGCGACATCTAAAGAGAGACAGTTCAATTTTCATAAGAATAACTTTATCAATCTGCTAGAAAGTTACTATATCTACTTTCCCATAATCATGCGCCAAGACATGCTATCTGCAGATGCCACTTTTGATCAATATTATTAATAGCTATAAAACAACAATAATAACCTAGTAAAATGTTATCGTTGACCAAAAAATAGTGTTTGTATTTTTTTAAAAGCCCTTGTTATGAAAATTTGATTAAGTATATGAGGGAAGCTGCTAAGAGGAAATGAATCAACAGAAAAGAGAAAACAAATAAAAAAATTGGGGCAAACATCCTCGATGAAACCAGGCTGAGATTTGAACCCTGACCTCTTCGTCAACGACGTTCAAGAGTTATACGAGGTTTTACGCTTTAGAAAGAGATTCGAACCTTGGGAGAGTCGATGTTACATAATAAACCTACTTATGGAAGTTAAAAAATGAGTTAATCTAGATTACCCCTCTATGAGTCTATATTTGATCGGAACTGACTATCCAAGCGCTGTGAGCTCCTGCTAACGAACTGAACCAAGACACAGAAAGAGGAGGGAGAGACTTGTTTGGACAAGGAACAAGGCAAAACACGGGAACAGGTAAACATACGAGGTGGAGAGGTATCTTCCGTTTCTATCCCAATATTAAACTACCATTCATAGTGATTACCGAACAAATTGAAGGGTCAACACACAAACGTCGGTAATGCATGGAGCATAAGGGGGTGGGGGGAAGGGAAATGGAAGAGGGTGACGAAGAGAGTGTAGTGGGGAAAAGGGAGGAGAACATTAAAAAAGAAAAACAACAAAATCAAATTGGATGGATAATGCGGGATTGTTTTATTCTCACGCCCATTCACAACCCATTACGCATAGATTGAGTGGGCAGATTTAATTTGGGACTCGCAGCTACCCCCTACCCCCAATCCCTTTTCCCGTGCGTCTACCCTATATTTCCCACCGGGGTTTCTCGCCAATTAATATGATTCATTCGTGACGAAACTCATTTCGATATCAGATCTAAAAGCTAATAAAACGGTCGAAAACCGTTTTGACTCACTCCTCCCCCTAAATCACCACCGGATAATTAAGGGCATTTCATTCTGATTTCTGGTTCATTGTGCTGCTCGATGCAATTAGTTGGGAACTCCGAAAGTCATCGGCGTGATGTATGAGGGTAAGGAATTTATTTCTAGCCTCAACAGGACTTCATAAATTGTAAAACAGAGATAAAATTCAAGGATGAATGGTTTTATATATACCATACAGATATATATATATATACATATATATATATACATATATATATATATACACATATATATATATATATATATATATGTATATCCTTCTATCTTCTGTTGTAGACATTTCATAACATATTAGTTACTCTAGATAAGTGTTTGTCTAACTTTTTAGCCAGTCGCATATCACTTTTGGGCCCGTGTCCTTAGAAATATACCCCTTTCAGTGCTTCATGACCATTACATTTCAACTTTATTTTATGAAAAAGCAATGTACAAAATTATCTCTCTGGCCCGCAACACGCTCCAAGTTTGTGAATCTGCCCCTCGACTAACTCGAGTTTGAGACTTATTACCTAGGATCATTCGATCATAGAAACGAGTCTTGTGATATTATTTGTTATAAAATATATGTGTCAACTTTGAAGTAAAAACTTTATCTCAGCTATGTATTGTGCAGACATTTATATCAACATTGAAAATTTCCGGATAGTATTATTTTTTTAACGAATCCGTTCATATGCCCTAACTCTATTCTGATGAGCCAAACATTTCTCAGTAAGACGTTTTCCCCGACCTGGTATCGAGCACAGGCCTCCCGAAACAGAGACAATCGGGTAACTTCACGCTTGATTTATCCAGTTCAAACATCTGGAAACTAAACAAGTGAAAGGTACTTAGGTGTGAGAAAAAAAGAGTGACGAGAACAAACGAAACAATAAGAGGTTACTAAATATTATTTAAGATATAACAAAACGNCCATCGAGTCCTCACCCCCCACCCTACCTTTACGAATCTGCAATTTGTATTCCATTCATACGCGGTGTAAAGGAATATTTATGTCACAAAGGCGGAGGAAAATTGTATTACTCCCAGTGAAGAGAGGAGGAAGAGGAGGAGTAGGAGGACGAAGGCGGGACGAGAGAGGGGAAACACTTGAGAGTGGAAAATGGTCGACGAACAATTCTGCGGTTCATAAAAAAAAAACTATATGAAAAAAAAAAGAGAAGATATCAAGATTAGTTTTTATTGCGACACTTTGTGGTTTCGCTTCTCCCTCTTAACAAAATTATAGTAGCATGGGGACGATACCCAAGAGAAAGAGGGAGAGAATAGAGAGAAAGTGAAAGAGAGCTGCAAGTTGAAGTCATTGATGTTTCTGTTCGAGAAAAGAGAGAGAGGTCGTAGTTTTGTTCTCGAGGCGTTTTAATGCACGTCTTAATCTGAGCAGGAAGAGATGAGGCGGCGTTAAATAAATGAAAACGGACCAGCGTTCGTTTAGGAGTGAATAAGGAAAACCATCGCCCAGTGCGGTCGGTAGGGATTGAATCCAATGGTTATTAAAATTCAATAACCTGCATTAAAGTGCTGACGAGTGCGTCACGTTATTCTTATTTACTTCTAGTTTAAAAAATATATATTTATTTGTTTATTTTATTTTTAAAAATATTCACAATTATACAGTTCAAGTTTCATAAATAGAGCCTTTTAGATAATAAAGTACAAACACATTATTTAGTGGTCAAAATTGTTACCGGTATTGTATTGTATTTTTCCCACATTACTTTAGTTTCTTCATACTTATAATGGCAGGTAGAATCATCAAATTTGGCACGCCCATGGAAATTGGATGAGCAAATATGCCTGCCAAATTTTATGATTCTAGTTGTCCCATAAGTGTGTCAGAAAATTTAAAAATGTGTGGAGAATGTGCAAAATTGACCTAAAATCAAAAATCTAGCTCTATCTAAGGTATAACCGATGGAGATACGACAAAACGTAGTAGGACCAAACTTGTGCATCTGGCCAAATCAGTACGTTTTTTGATAGCTCTTACCGTTTAGCCACAAGAGACCCTCAAAGAAAGGTCCGCACCGACTTTAAAGTTGCTCCACCATTTTGAAATTTTTCGGGGGTTAAATTTTTTAAATTAATTAAAATCAAAATTAACTAAAATCAATCAATTAATCAAAATCTATTAAAATAATAATAAAATTAATAAAACTTTTTTTTTTAACTTTTTGGAATTTTACCGTCGGTTACTGGTTAGAAGCTATAAGTTTGACAAATTTAAAGTTTCTAGCTCATCTGGAAGTGGGTAAACATTAATGTCAGTTAGTGAGTGAGTGAGTGAGCCATGTGGCTTTATAGTATATGGATGGATTTTTTTTTCTTCAGAAAACTCTTAAACTTTGATTCAAGTACAGTTTGTGTTAAGAGTTAAGTGTAAATAAAACAGTACATTTGTAAAAGCTATTAATAATGTGACTAGTATGTTGTACATAGGATATGTTTTGCCAACTGCAAACTATTAAACTTCTTTCATGTAATTATTAAAAAAAACAAGATTACACATTTTACTAAGTACGGTTATTATTATATGTTAGAACTTATTGGTTGATACACATTGTTTTAGAGTTCAGACTACAATTAGAAATCAGTAAGAACAAACAACACATTGTTTATATATATTTTTAATGGATTTAAGTAATACTATTAATGTATAACTAAGGTGAGAGTGTCGGGGACGCGAGAAAAGGTCAGTGTTTTTGTAGCTTTTATAGAAAAACTTTTTTTTTGCCAAATTAAATCAAATATTGCTCAAGTATAAATAGAGAATTTAATTTTTTTCATAAGTTGATATCAACAGTTGTAGAATATCTGTCATGAGCATAGCGGCATTAGATGAGAAACTTTTTAAATGAAGAGAAAACGTCATTAAATTCTAGGAGAGCTTTTACAGATATTAAAGAAGTTTTGACACTATCATTTGAAGAAAATTAAATTATATGTGTCTACCGAAGAAATATTTGATTTATTTTGGCAAAAAAAAAAATGTTTTGCTATAAAAACTGCAAAAACAGTTACCTTTTCTCGCGTTCCCTACACTCCTACCTTAAAGGACCTTCAGAGATATTTCTGTACAAAACTTGAGGATAGATCCAGTTTTTATAGGAGCAGCAGACACCTTGAAACCTAAGCTTGTACCCCATCCCCTCCGCCCCCTCACCTGCCACGACGGTCTCCGCCTGGCACAGCCTGTTGAGCACGTGTTCAATTAGTCCAACGTCCGTACACGCCTGGAGGTTACGTACGCTCTTACGCAGGATAGCGATAAACACGCTCCAGATCTCAGCCTGTAAACAAATAAACATATCACAGGTTATATCCTGGTAGAAAGAAACATTTATTAGTGTTATTCTATAGTTGGTAATAATACTTGCTAGCAGTTCTGTGAGTCAAAAATGATGTACAACATGGTGTCTACTCAACTTGACCAATGAAATTCCCGACTTTTCCCCTGATTTCCCCTGATATTTCCTAAAATTCCCGACTAAAAAGTATGTCACATCTTTCTAATTTCCCCACCTCCCCCCTCATTTTTCTATTAATCTTTTTTTATGAATAATAATAAGTTTTAAAATTTAAATAAACATATTTTTTAAATTTGTATTAACATTGTTTATTAGGAATTATAAAATTTAGTACACAGCTACAAAAAAAACTACAGTTTGAATAACATTATTATTTACTGTTTTAATGATTATTATATTTCATATTTTGAGTCAAACCACATTTTCACAGATTTTTAATATAATTTACCAAATTCCCGGCTTATTCCAGTTTTTTCCCGATCACTTCAAATTCCCGGCTAATTCCCGTTTTCCCTGATTTTCCCGGATGGTAGACACCCTGTACAATTATGTTAAGAATTATGTCATGTTTTTAACCAGGGCTGCCACTATTTTCTTACTACCAAATTCCCAAGTTTTCCAGAAGGAAATCCCATTTTTCTTAGACATATTGGATTGAAGAAAAGAATAATAAAATTTCAATTTTTTATCAAACTAAGTGTGAAGTAACGTAACTTATGTTTAAAATCGGATTATTTGAGATTGGTGGGAAAATACACTTTCCGTCACTTCACAACTCTTTTTTTAGGGTGGATTGGAAGGGAACGTGGGAGAAGGCCAGTGTTTTTTTCAGTATTTATGGCAAAACATCTTTTTGGTCAAAATAAATAAAATATTGCTCCAGTACTAATATCTTAATATATATAATTCTTCTGTACGTGTGTATGTCACTGAACTCCTCCTAAACGGTTGGACCGATTTTGATGACATTTTTTGTGTGTGTTTGAGTGGGTCCGTGGATGGTTTAGATTCACAATTGGACCCGGTAGGTGGCACTGCAATCGGGTTCTAAGAGTTTTTTATTTTTTAGGGAATTTTTTTGGGGGATTTTTTTATAGATTTTTTGCATATCAGAACATGTAACCTCAAAATGTCACCCCCCCCCTCCAACCCACCCCACTACAATATTTATAATAATGAATATAATATTAATAATTGACCGTTAAAACCTCATGAATAATTGAACTTCTGAGAATAATTCATAGTTATGTTTGTTTTTCGATACAGCTGATATTTGTGGAGTTTTGGGCGAAATGCCAAAAATTAAAAGATGTTTTATTTTGTATGTTGTCTTGACAAACACTGAACTTGTAAAATTGTTTTACTCACTAACTGGAGTTCATTGTGAAATTGTAATTGTGATGATCACATAGTATTTGTTTTATTATCGAAATCAATTATGCCACCCAAACGAAAAGCCATCGTTCGGGCAGGACAACGTCTGTCGGGTCCGCTAGTAGAGTATAATTTTCTACACATGATGACTTCAAGGTTTCTTGAATATTATTCAAGGGTGTCATGGAATTTAATGACAACTTTTTCTTTTAATTTAAAAAGTTTGTCATCTAATGCTGCTATACTAATGATGGATATTCAGAAACTGTTGATATCAATATGTGAGGAAAATTAGACTCTATAATAATACTTGGGCAATATTTTATTTATTTTGTCCAAAAAAAGTTTTGCCATAGAAACTCCAAAGACACTGGCTTTTTCTCGAGTCCCCTTCCATCCCACCATAAGGGGTAGCAAAAAAATATTTGAATCATCGTGTCTAAGTCTTCATTTTACATTTTGGTCCATCCAAATACCCAATATCTAAGCATTCAGTTGTATGTCCCAAATTAACAAATATTTCAGTATTTTTACTATAGTTTGCAAAATTCCTGTGTTTTACCTTTCTTTTTCCAGACACAAAGAATTCCTGTGTTTTTCATGTTTTACCAGTTTCCCAGGTGCGTGACAATCCTGTTATCGTTACTACAGTAATGACATTTCTATCTGGAGAAAAAATTTATTTGGGTTTGAAGTTAGATAGCTTATTTTTATTTGGTGATCAAGTTAGAAAGAAAACAGATTAATACCATATGCAATAATTTCCATTATATTAATATAGAAAGCTTGTTTTCACGCAGTTTAAAAAATTAGTTTCACAATGTATGTAAACATTTGCAAAATACACCCTAGGCATTCGATCACTTGCTTAGAATTTTGAATTCTACTCACTTGAGATGAATTATTAAACCCTTTGAGAAGCCGCCACATTGAAACGAATAATCAGAATGAAAAAAAAGTTCAATGTTCATTTGGCCTCAGCTCAAAGAATGTTCTCGCCAAATCTCGTTAAAATTAGACCACCCATTTGGAAGTTATCACGGTACAAATAGAGGGACAGATCTTTGGGAAGCTGCCATATTGATACAGATAGCAAGATCGAAAAATCATGTACAATGTACATACGTTGTTCGACCTAAGTTAAAAGAAAGTATCTACCAAATTTCACTAAAAATTTTTATTTTATATTTATTGCGGAGCAAAAATCCAGTCAGACAGACTTACGAAATGCCAAAATGGCCAAGTTAAAACAGGGCCTCGTCACGCTCGCTTAGTTAGTTATAGTTTTAAATCGCATGACATGACGTAATACGTGAAAGTAGATGGATTAACTCTTCCTAACAAAATTGGACTCAAGAAACAACACCCGCTTTCAAAAACTGAACCAAAAGCAAGCAGCAAGTCTTGCTGGTAAAAGCTGGATAAACGTGTACACAAAACTTTCCATAAACACAAAAGCACTCTCAAACAACTTCATTAAAACTTATGGTATAACTTTCTAATATGGCTCCCGATTACCACACCATAGACATAGAGAGAATTCAAATTATTGCCTTGGAAATTACTTTACACAGCTTGAGATGGGAAAACAAAGGTTATTGTGAAATGTGGGAATAGTTTGGAGGTTAAAATATGCCAATGCTCGTTCAGTGTAAATTATAAAAAAAAGATTGGTTTTCCAACTTTTGACTTTAGAAGCATTTGACAAAATTTCCACAAAACAAAAGGCTTGGAATTTTACGCTTCAAGAAACTAGCGAAATATTTTAATAAACTTTCAATACCTAAAAAATATATTTTAACATGAAGTAAACTTACAAAAAAAGTTACAAGCACATATCCGCTTCAGTGGCCACATGGTCTAAGGCGTCACCCTCGTATTATCCTGGCCTGTTGGAGACAAGGAGGTTTGGGCTCGAATCCCGGTCGGGTCAGGTGAGGGTGTTTTTTTTCTAAACGGTTTCCCAGTCTTATTCCACGCTAATGCGGATATATTACCTCTAAAATACTTCTTTCTTCATCCCTATCCCATTAAAGTAAATATACGAGTATATGCA
Source organism: Timema bartmani (assembly GCA_902151455.1). NCBI lineage: Eukaryota > Metazoa > Arthropoda > Insecta > Phasmatodea > Timematidae > Timema > Timema bartmani. Next base: position 322,941 of record CABFWB010000106.1, on the reverse strand, counting down.
TATAGCCTGAACAGGTAAGACGCAGTGATGAAAAATAATCAATATTCAAGGCCAATATTAAAAAATTTCAAATTTAGTCGTAAGCAAACTATTTTTAGATTAATTTATTTTATAAAAGAACTATATTACTATTGATCATGAAAAAAAAGCACCACAATAATAATTTTGAGCAAAATTGTTAAACTTTTTTTTTTAAATACTAATGTTACAAAAACCAGTCAAACTACTATAAAATTATTATTTCATAAAAACAAATATAAAATATATAATTAATTATCTATAGTGTAAAAACTTAACAGATACCCATTTTGAACCAAATCGCTAGAGCAATTTTTTTAAATATTCAAATTTTAAAAAAGAACACTTCAACAGTAAACTACCCTCTAAATGAATTCCCCTCTCCCAAGAAAAAAAAAGGTCTAACATTTTATTTATCATACCTCCAAAAGTACATATTTTTGTAAACAAAATCGGACGAGACGTTTTGAAAATATTTCGAATGTAAACTTGTATTTTGTGTAAAAATTCGATAGGGGATGAGATATTTTGAAAATTCAAAATATTGCTAAGCTGCTTAAACGATTTGTTTGAAATGTATGTCACGTCTGTCCCCCTCCAACTCTGGTTATTTCCCCACTGATCCAAAACATAATACTTAAGTGTGTGTCAAATCCATGTGATTAAACGTATTTGAGAAATATTGTTTCTCATGTATGTTTTAACGTGACATAGATAACTTAAATATATTTCAGCCTTGCAGAGTGAAATTGCGCTTGCAGAGCTTAAGTATGTATGCATGAAGCAAGGTAAGTTGATTTAGTAATGACATACATTTTTTTGGTGAAGTAACTGAAATATTGTAAGTAATTCATTTAAATACATAGTCAATAATTTAATTAGATAGTAACCCGCTCAGTGGCCGTATGGCCTAAGGCATCAGTTCTTAAACTGTACGTTGGCGAGATAATAACGAGACATTTTAAAAGCAGCATTTGTAACATTCTAAACATATCTACTACGCTGAAAGAGTTATTAAGATCTGAGCTATTAAAGAAAATATATTTGTTAAATTTGCTAGATTCATAAAGTCGCTTTCTTATCCCTTTAAAAGTATAGGTAAGGAGAATATGGGTGTAGCATCCACATTAAAAAAAAGTTTAGGGGGAAAACCAATCCAAATAACTTGTCAAGTAGTCTGGTTTTCAAAAACTTAATCATCCGAGGACTACTTAAAATATATTTTAAGAGCATTTTATTCTCAATAATTTGGCGGGATAGGTCCACCGGACCTTCATCGGGCTTGAGACGGAGGGGTGGGGGTGGTAAACCTCTCTAAAAGTCCATTGTTTTGTTTATTTCACGTTTACACACAAAATACCTTGTTTGAATGTCATCTTCGTGCATTTTTTCTCTCCAAGACATGTCCCCTGTGAAAGTATCACACAGGAAGACGTATAAGTCGCTCTTTTGTGCAAGACGTCCAGTGGAGCGGAAATGTTGGTACAATGTTGGTACAATGTTGGTACAATCCAGGTCTCTTGGGCTTATCAAGCCAGGTATTGTGGAAGGAAAAGAATCGAAGCCCAGCGTGGCTTTGCCGGTTCAAGAGGTTGATCGACAATCTCACCGCCATTTGCGCCCTCCTTCCCTTAGTTTTTATTTTCTTTTTGCTTTCTCTGGACTTCTCTTAAGTCTTCGACACAATAGGCATCGACTTTCACGCTACTTTTATCCGTCTCTCTTTCTCTCATTCACGCTTTTCTCTTTCTTCTCTGCATCCTCTTTTATATATTTTTTCTATTACTCTCACCAAGCACACAAAATTCATCACGTGATGGAAACCATGAACGAGAAACAGGTTCAATACAAAGCTCCACCCATTGTTAAAAAACATATCTAGAGATCTTGAGTCTCAAAATAAATAAATTTAATCTACTCCCCTCCTTGTGATTCTCCATTTCGCATATTTACATCCATTAATGATAACTTTATAAAGATCATTTAAGTATTAATATTCATCATTTTTATTTAGTTTGTGATTACATAATATGATATATTATGTCAATATTTCAACAGGGTTTACTTACACAATGGTTGACAAAGTAAAGAAAAATAAGAGGATTTTTTAGATATTTTTTAAAATTTATTTTAGCATCGCATCTTACTATGTTCATTATTTCTTATATATATATATAAAACTGCTCAAAAACCGACACTATAGTAAAAAAAAACTCAACTCGACCAAAACTGCCCGGGGTCACTATTAATTTGTCTTATGGAAAGGGGGTCATGAATATGAATACATTAAGAAGCTGTGGTCTAAGGCATCAATCTCGCAATAGACTAGATTGCCGATGACGGGGAGTTCGGGGTTCAATCCCGGTCGTGTGTGGTAAGGACTTTTTTCCTAAATGGTTTCTCACTCTCACTCTCTCTCTCACTCTCTCTCTCTTTCTCTCTCTCCACGTAAATGCGGGTACGCTTACTCAAAATTAAACCTTCCTCATCTCTAACGATTAGCAAAATTAGTGGATAGGAGTATAGCCCAAATGATTAGTAAGACGCGGTGCTGAAAAAATTAAAATGAATAATACGGATCGCCGCACAAACTTTCTCTCACTTTTATATTAAAATAGACAATTACTAAAAACTGGTAAGATTTGTGAAACAAAATAATAGGTATAAAAATTGTAGAAACATTGCACCAAAAATCATAAATGAAATAATAATATGCATTATACATTGTTTCTTACTTACTCTATGGCATTAGGAACTAGGAACATTGTTACAAAAAAATAAGTGAGCAAGGAGAAACATATTTGTTCACCAAAGAGCATAAGAATCAAATTCATTTTCAAAGGCCTGAATTAAAAAGTATATAATATGTATGTATATGCTTTTATCTCAGAAATTATTGGTTTTATAAAAATATATTTTAGATTAAAAGATTTGTATCTTTAATAGTAATATACCTTTACAATGGAAAGTTATTTCATATCATAAATTGTTGCGGAGAAATGATGAGAATTGGAAATTTTCCCCCATGTAAAGTATCATCTAAGTAATTCCCATGGGAAAATGAGAGTTGCCATCTTATTAATAGTAATAAACAGTGTCTAGATATAAAATTTAATCAAAATCGTTAGAGCAAATTTCTAAAATATCTATTTTTTCTTGTTTTGCCCTACAGAACTAAACTACCTTTAAATTTAGGGTTAGATATCTAATTTAAAAAAAAACGCCGGGAAAACCTTATGAAAAGCCCAGATATCAGTTTTAGCCCAATCGGTAAAATAGTTTAGGCTCTAGCCCGAGTTACAGACAGACAGACAGACGGCATTGCGAAAACTACATTTTGGTTTCAGGTTGTCGATATTTATAAAAATCTCAAGTTCTATTTGTTTGACGATCACAATACCTTCTCTCTGAGGTGTCGAAAGAAAGTGAGAATATAATGAAGGGGGGCTTTTTTAAAAAATAAAAATCCAAGTATTAAGGGGGAAGTGTCTCCCTAGTACACCCCACCTGGCCCGTTCAATCTACACACAGGTCTCTTCCCAGCCCCCATGGAGATAGGAGAGGGTGGGGATGAGTCTACTAACCCTCCGACCACACACATATCAATGTATTATGCATTCAAGCAGCAGACTCCACTTCAAATGATTAGCTATCAATAGTCGCCGTCACACATGCGCACTGAGGGTAATATCTGTTAAGCACATGGGTAGATAACCAGGCTAACCATTAATATGGGCAATAAGGACAGGGCAGAGCCACATTGGCATGTAACAGGGCAGTATAGAGAGGAGAGGAGGAGGAAATGTTCAACCTTATCTCCCTCAATTAGTATATTAATAATCATGCTTCCTCGGCTAGAAAAAAGTATTATGATGGTCAAAAAAAATCGAATTCAAGATTTTGATGGAGGTCGATGTTATATGACCCAATTAACACAAAAAAGGTGTTTTTCGTGATGCCGCCTCGCCTGTCTTTGTGTCTATATCTCGGCCTAAACCATTTTACTGATCGGGCTAAAACTTGGTATTGAGGGTTTTAATAAGTTGCCCCCGAAGAGTTTTTGGAATTAGATTTGGCCAAAAGAAAAAAAAAAGCTAGTTTCTCGAAATAAGCTCTATTTTTTTTATTAAAATTCGTATCTAGTCACTATTTAATATTACAAACAAAATGGCGCATCTCATTTCCCCATGAAAATGACTTAGAGTGTACTTTACTTTGGTGTATATTTCCAATTTTGATCATATTTCCATAACTCTTTGACATTCGAAATAATCTAATATAGCAAAAATGTATGTTGTATCTTAATGAATAAACAACTTTTATTTGATATATATATTTTTTAAATAAATAGGTTTCATTTTAAAGGTTAAGGGTCAAGGATATTGAAAAAAAAAGTATCTTCCAACGAAACCCCGTTCTTTCTAGAGAACTTCCAGTTTTTATGATATGTGCGGAGTAGCTCGTCTGTATAATTCTTTGTTAACATCGCGCATATATTTCGCTTTGATTAAAAATAATGACAACTCAATTCTTACCTAAGTGGTATGTCGCAACAAATAGATAAAGATCTGCGAGAGGGTTTGTTTTCAATCATCGTGGTGTGAAGGGAAAAAATATAAGTTTCGCTTAAAATTAAATACTGAAAGCTAAAATTATATGTAAAGTTGATAGCCTTTAACGAGTAAACTTTTAACCAAAACGTCGAGTGAGGGATATAGAGATGTTTCCAATAAAAAGTTTTGAATACATTTTAGTGCGCTAATCTGCAGCCATCGCTGCAACGATCCGCCAAGATTGCTTCAAGAGGGACTTAAATGTTTAGAGAATACCTGGTCATCATCTGTAGAAGGAATTCACCACAATTCACAAGTATGAACCACACACAAATTAAATTTATAAATAATCCCCTGGCCACGTAATGATAATTATTATATCCATAAGAGCCCACACTCCCCCTTTTTTAAAAAACAATAATGGTTTACTCATCGATATTTGGAATACTAACCTTATAGGCGCCATTTAAAAATACGGCTCGATATGTGGTACTCAATTAAACTGAGCCCATCAATTGGGCAAATGTAAATGCTTTATGATTCATTCCAAATAGAATTTCCATTTGGTTTCGCGTTGAAAAAGTGTACTTAAAGGCCCGAATCATGCCCTTCCATCCCCACCCTTCTCGCTATTTATCGAAAGTCTTCACTTCATTACGAGTAATATTGTTAAGGATTGATACACACATACATTATTTGTTTAGCAGCAAGCACTTCATAAAGTCGATTGGAAGCATTCTATTTGGCCTATATGAGCAGTCCAATTTACAGGCACATAATCAGCGGGATGATTAAAACGATCACAAGAATAAACTTGTTTTTATTTGCATTTTTATTTTAAGAAGTAGGCTTTATTGTAAGTAGTTGCCGCCAGCAAATAAAATTTCGAACTCGCTTCTAAGACGTCACTTTCGAAATATACTGGACTGCCACTGACGGATATTTAAGGGTTCAAATCCCAGTCGGGTGTACTCAAAATTAAAACTAGGCCTAAATATAATCTGGGAATGGGTGGGGCTGATGATCTAGATCTGGTCATTCGACCTTCTCTTACCTCTGCTCTCCTGGTCTTTGGAGGGATTAATTTCTGAGGTGGGGACACCATTAAGGTGAATTCCACTATCCCCAGATGTTAGGATGATACGTAAGAATTATTATGGTGGAAAGCAGAGGGGACCTACAGTTTAACGTGGGTTCCGAACCACGGTGGGGGCCTGGCATTCCACACATTCAAAAAGCGTGAAAGTACACACTTTGCCAGAGGTTTGGTAACCAGAAGGATCTGTGCCGGGACCGGGATTTGAACTCAGGACCCCTAACACAGAAGTCTGACACCTTACTCCTAGACCGCAAGGTCCCCCACTTAATATAAACTAAAAATTAATAAAAGTAGCTATATTTTAATCACATGTGAAAACATTTAACTAAAAAGAATAAAATAAACCAAAGTTTGGAAAACTAACCTTAGCTTGGCTGTATTTTCTCTGCTTATGTGTACGCATTATATCTTTCTTTGATTGGATGCAGTATTTGACGCGCACTTTCTAAGCATACAAATTATATAAGAAGCTTTAAGCTAACTAAACTGAGGACAGTAAGCTAGTTACTAATACTACACACCCAAATTCAGTAGACTACCTACATTTTTGGTGATTTGAAGGTAATTAGATACGAGAAATAAACTGTATGGAAATTGTAAATATGTTTGCTATCCCCAACAAAAATCGAACTAGAGTCCATCCCTCTAAATACAGAGCATCCGGGAACAAGCAAGACTTTGATCACCCAATTAAAGTACAAAATGACGTATAGCTTTATTAAAGAATAAGGGTCGATTTCAATTTCGAAACCAATATTGATGAACAAATGAATTGACAAGATTAAACTGTTAAAAAAAAACTTGCCAGTTTATTTTGTTATGTTGAAAAAATAAATGTATTTATAAAAATGTATGGTATAAACTATAACATGACTTAAATATATTATAATTTCCTTACATTACTTAAAAATTTAAAATAAAACAATTGCACATAAACTTGAATATTCATTTATTTATTTTGTCTTGCAGTTATCTGACCAACCAGTCTGAAATGGTTGTATAGCGGTGAGAATTCTGAATGACAAAGAGATATTTATGAATACTTTATTTTCCCTTGTGATATATTTTGTTGGAGTTATAACGACTTTTATGTAATTGTATGCTATTCAAAGTATTTAATGGACACCTCTAGATACAGGTTTTAAAAACAACATACAAGCTTAACCTAGTGCATACATGCAACACTGCATTATTATATACCTAATTCTAGAAACATATCATCATCATTATCAACTGTTTCCAGCATGTGGCCGGGTGAGTTTAGTAAAATTCCTCCATCTTCCTCTTTCTTTCATCATTTTTTCTCCTCTCACTAGCATACTTTCTGTTATATGCTCCTTCCATATCTTTCTTGGCCTACCTAGCGGTCTTTTTCCTACGCACTTCATTTCCAACAATTTATTCGGCATCCTCTCTTTTTTCCATCCTTATTACATGCCTATACCATCTCAGTTTTGCCTCCTCTACTATCTCATCTACTCCCTGTACCTCTGCTATTTCCCTGATACCTTCATTCCTAATCTTGTTTCTCCTCGTGACAGCTAATATGCTCCTCACAAACTTCATTCCCATGGCCTCCACTTTCTTAGTTTCTCCTACATTCAATATCAATGTTTCTGCTGCATGTGTGACAGTGGATGCAAAGTCTTATAAACATGAATGTCACATTTGTCTAGTGTTTCGAGCCTATATAAACATTAATATGACACCTCTGAATATAAATGGTTAAATTTACATGTCCAAGTATAAACAAATATTTGAATTAATGTGTGTGTTGGGAGCCTAAAGGCGACCAACATATTTTATGATATAATGTACTCAAAGCTGAAAAAGCAGTAACGCATAGTTGTAAATAGGAATTATTTTAAATTAAAGGACGGACGCTTAGGTTATGATTACATTCCCATCTTAAGACAATGTATTCTGTTCTGAAGCCAACGCAGTTTCTAGATAGGGATGAACGGCCGGTTCATGAAACGGAGTTAATCCGGGGAAAAACTAAATCGATAGCAGGGATGTTATGTCGAGGACATATTATGTCACTAAACTAGTTAGCTATGGAATAAAACATCCCTCATGTGTTTTATTTTCCATCGTGTCTTAGTAACAATAAGGGAGGTATAAATATATTTACGCTAGAGGGATAGGGATGAGGAAAGTAAGAGTTGGAAAGGAAATATACCAGCAGTGATGTGGAGAAAAATTGGCAAAGCATATAGGAAAAATTACTCTCAGTACAGCCGACCGGGATTAGAACCCTGATTCTCCCCGTTATCGGTAGTCCAGACTAACACGAGAGTGACGCGTTAGACCATGCGACCCCCGAAGCGGATATTACTTAAATGATTTATCTGTTTTTGAACCAAGGTAATGTAGACCCGTTAACTGAAATATAGTCACTCATTCACAGAAGCAAGCATTTTTATTAATAAATTTGTTTTTTTCAGCCTTTACGCATATGTACTAATGATGCCAATTTTTTAGGGATGAAGAAGGTTGGATTTAGAGAAAGAGTACCCGAATTTGAGTGTAAGGAAAGTGTAACAACATTTATGGGAGCAACCCATCAGTACACTTGACCGGGATTCGAACTTCGATTTGTCCGTCATCCTTATTCCAGTATATTGCAAGAGTGACGCCTTAGACCATACATGTTCAACCAGAGGCCGACTTCAGTTCTCGAGTTTGTTCTTTGCGGCCTTCCAGATCAAATGGAAATAGGTAGAATTGCAAAAATAAACAAGTAATTAGGCTCATATTATAACTATATTTGGGCATTAGGTTCTATAAATTCACAAATAACTTATGCGGCCCTCAGTCTGGGAACGGTTGGACATGCCTGAGTATTCGAACACCGAAGTGGGTGCGAGATTTATTGAAAAAAATTAATGTGAGGCTAGTTCTCGGCATAAAACAGAGTAACATAGAAATAGGCAGGGATCTTACGAGATGACTCCGAGATATAAAGAGAGTTTTGTGGAAAGGGTCGGAGTGGAGGGACAGAATGCATTTAATGTGACGCGAATAGAGCTGTTAATAAACACCCGCTGATGGGATGAAACAAGCATGCGCCACCTAACTCTACTTTGAACATGTAAATGACGTTATTTAACTTTTAGTGACAAAGGCGACATTATCATTTTTAATCACCCTCTTAAAATGAGGCCTACTTGAAGCCCCTACTTAACCTCGATTCCAGATTATCTGAGGTGCGAAATAGTCCTTCACTTTTTTAAAAAAAAAAGTTGCCAGCCCCTTAAGGTAGGGATGCAGGGAACGCAATAAAAGGTAATGGTTTTTGCAGGATTTTTTATAGAAAAACATTATTTGGCCAGAATAAATAAATTATTGCTTTTATACAAACATAGAGTTTAATTTTCTTCACAAGGTGATATCAACATATGTTGAATATCTATCATGGGCATAGAGTCATTACCTAAAAACTTTTTTAAAAGAAGAGAAAAAGTTGTCATTAAATTCCAGGACACCAATGACAAGATATTAAACAACTGTTGATAACACTATGTGAATAAAATTAAACTCGAGTGTTTCTTTTCTACTGGAGAACTATTTGATTTATTTCAGCCAAAAAAACAGTTTGTGTATAAAAACTACAAAAACACTGGCCTTAATTCACGTTACCAACACTCCCACCTTACAGCCTAACAAACAAACAATTTATGCAAATAAAAGTCTATATTTCAGGTTAAAAAAAAAGACGGTAACTCTTACAATTTTATTTAGTATTAATTTTCTTCTTGTAATATTAAATATTCTAAAATTGAGTTTTGTTTAAACTAGGGTGAGGACTATGAATTTTTTTCGAAGTGCCGCCCCTCATAATTTTCAATGTTCAATGTGGCCCTTATGACCAAACTAGTTTGACACTTTGACACGCCTGCCTCGAACCATTTGACCTTCGAAGAGGGTAACAAATTGTAATGGCAAATCTATACACAAGATCAATATAAAATTGTTATCGATTTTATAAAAAAAACCCAGAGCATATCATAAAGAAAGAAAGACAGCACCGGTAATATACATTTTGTAGTTCCAGCATGGCATCACTGAGTTTATTGAGCCAAGCTTTCTTTTCAGACTTGAGAGATTAGGGTAAGCCGGGACGCAGTACTTTCACGCACGTTTTCAATCAGCCGCAGTACAGCGCTTCTCATGAATCACTGCAACAGAAGTGCACAAACATGCAACAGATACTAGCCCGTTTCGGTGGTCGCATGGTCTCAGGAGATACTCTCGCAATAGACTAGAACGACGATGATGGGGAGATCGAGGTTCGAATCACGGTCGGGTGTACTAAGGAGTTTTTTTCCAAAGAGGTTTTACACTCGCCCTCCACGTAAATTTGTGTATACTACCTCTAAATATAGCCTTCCTAATTTCTAAAACCATTTCAGTAATAAATTCACTAAAAACTCGTAAGAATAGTGAAACGAAATAGTAAGTATATACATTGTAATAACAACATTTCACCAAAGATTATAGATGAAATAATATGCACTGTTACTTACTTACTGTATGGCATTAAGAAATAGAAACACCATTACAGAAAATATGAGAAAAGAGAAACATCTTTTTCCACCAAAGAGCATAAGAATCAAATACATTTTCAAAGACCAGACTTAAAAAGTATGTATATTTGCTTATAGCTCACAAACTATTGGTTCTATGAAAATATATTTCAAATAAGAGATTTTTATCGTTAATAATTTACTACAATTTTACAATGATAAGTTATTTCATATCTAAAGTAGTTGTGGAGCTATGATGAAAATTGGAAAATTTTCTTCGTGTAAAGTACCATCAAAGTCATTTTTACGAGAAAATGAGAATTTCCATCTTTTTTATAGTAATAAATAGTGTCTAGATTTAAAATTCAATCAAAATCGGAGCAAATTTCGAGGAAATCGATGTTTTCTCTTTTTGCTCTTCAGTAAATTACCCTTAAATTTAGGATTCGACATCTTATTCCAAAAAACCTTAGGAGGACCTTATGCACATCCCAGATACCAATTTAAAGCCCAATTTGTAAAATAGTTTAGGCTCTAATCTGAGTTACAGACAGACAGACAGTCGGAATTGCGAAAACCACTTTTTACTTTCTCTCAACACCCCCGAGAGAAATTATTGTGATCGTAAAAAAATTCAAACTCAAGATTTTGATAAATGTCGACATTTCGTGACCGTCTAAACAAACAAAAAAGAAGTGGTTTTCGCGATATACCTGGTATCAGGGGGTATCTGGTATCTGGGATTGTCAGATGATCAACCGGATGAATTATCATACGCTTATACTGTTCTTCATTTCACAAGCACAATTCATTAAGAAGAGATATTTGAAATGGGCTTATCGAAACAAATAAAAGGGAGGCTGCATGCGCGCAAAAACGAGATGTAAGGGAAATTTGGGCTAAGGTGTCGACTAACGTCTACTATCAGATCAAACACTTCACAAACTGGGTACAACAAACCACGCAAAAATACACTTTAGCATGTGTACCAACCTAGCAAAAGAAATTAAATCTAAATAATGGCAGTAAATAGAAAATATATAAAATAGTAAATTATTAGTACAACAAAAAATTAAGAACAAACATAAACAACTCCAATATTATAATAAAAGGGTCGATCTCTGGCCTGGGCATAAAGTGCTTGCCTCTAGACCCGATGTTAGTGGGTTCAAACCCAGCCGGGGTCAACGGATTTTACTTGAACGATAAAAATCTGTAGCACAACTTTCTTCGGAGGGGAAGCAAAACCGTCGGTCCCAAGTCGATTATGTCATGTAAAAGAATCCTGGAAGGTATGTGAAAATAACTTCTCCAGCAGAATTGGTGTACCCTTTCACTCTCACTCATAGAAATACTCATGTGCTGATATAATCAATCGGTTCAGAAAGTCCACGTTAACTAGCTACCTCAAATAAATAGAAATATAGTCAAAGTCTTGACGGATTCATTCGTTCCTCTGTGATTCAATAACATAATTTTACCTGAAAAATGTTCCCATTTAAAAAAATCTGTTTTGCTAAATAAGCAGAATGAAGTTGTAGCCTGTGGAGTATGACCACCCCTTGTTTATATAATGGTCAGGAAAGGGTCGCAGACAAGGTCAGGGAGGATCATAGAGGAAGGGTTTAACGGGACCCACGAGAGAATTTAAACAGGTAGTGAACATGTCAGGCAGGTCATTTCCATCTGTCGAGAGTAGTGTGACGTCACAACCGATGCCATCCCTCCCTTCCGTCCAGATGGACCCTTGCCACGGAACAAACGAACCCTCACCCTTCCCCACCCACTTCCAAACCAGACTACAAACAACGCTAATGGCAATTGGAAACTCTCTAAGCCATCCGATGACTGATCCTGAGCCAACGGAATCTTGTTAGGTTTGACAACTGAAACCCCTAGTGTGTGTATCAGAACGGTACGCTCGGGTGGGAATATGCGAGACAAGTATCAAAACGGGAGTAATACATAGCAAGGGTAATAGCAAGAGTCGGTAGCCATTTTGGCTTCTAAATGACATGTAAACTAATTAAAGGCCACGGCTACTATCACCCATCGATTCTACACTCTACTTATGGCACCACCTATCTATGAAAAAATATTACTATTGGGTGTTCTTTCTTACGACATGTCCATTCCTTGTTCCAGTGAGCTTAGGCCGCCAATGCGCCATATCCTCTGCCTCCTCTTTCAGATCCCAGAATTCTCTCTTTCAAGTCATCCAATATTTGAATCCTTCTTCCAAAGTAGGCTCCCCTTTCCCTTAACCTTGCCTTCTATTACGTCGTGTAGAAGACAATTCCTCTTAAGGATGTGTTCGATCCAGTATGCTTTGCACCGAACTATCACATTCATTAAATTCTTCTTTTTATCATCCAGTCTCACTGACTGTTCAGGTTATTCGAATATAATATGATAGTTATTACTCTAATGGGGTATGGATGAAGGAGGAACCATTTTAGAAATAATCTACCCGCATTTGCGCAGAAAGAGCATTTTAAAAAAAACCTCAGAAGATAGGACCAGGATTCTAACACCGATCCTTCCATCTTCAGCAGGCCAGTCTAACGCGATAGTGACGCCTTCTAGAGTCTAGACCATTCGGCCACTGAACCGCGTCACAGTTTCATATTAAACTATTCAACGTTTCGATAATACTACCGATTATGACCTATCAAGGTTATTTTGGTTATAATTTAATATTTTTTGGATGTACTTTATATATTTGGGAGTTTATAAGACTCAAAAATCGACTTATAGTGATGATGTAGTTTTCTTAAGCGGTCCAATAAAAACTAATGCATGATCAACCAGTTACTGAACCCTGATAAAAGTATATTTAAACGGTAAAAGGTGATATATCCACACATTTGTAATGTTTAAAATGTCAAGCATTGCTCAAAAATGATTTTTAAAGAGCTTCGGTTCCATTTATAAAATGAACAAGTGTGAAGGCAGAAGAACGACACATAAAATAAAAATATTAAAAAAAACCAAAATATATTTTAAAGCATGGGTAAACCAGTTCTAACGTATCTATATAGCTATATCTTTGAAAATGACTAGCAAACCACGAAACGTTTAACCACTAAACATTTTTTATGTCCGTGGAAAATAAAAGTCTACAACACGTCAAGACATTTTCTATGGAAGAAACTTTTTATTTGAAGTATGTAACGTGCATTTTCTGAACCGAAAGATTATATGTAACAGAAAACAACATATATTTACCAAAATTTAGAAAACCCATCACCAGGACGTTAATTCATCACTGTGAAAGAGGAAACTCTCATTTAACCAAGCATATATTTTTCGGCAATGCCAGTAATCGAAACGGGGATCCTGAATTTAGTAGAAAGACTTGCTACCAACTTAGCTAAGGTGTCGGAATTACAGATAAAACTTTTTTTTAGTAAATGCATGAATGTATTTGTTAGAGCAAAGAGAGCTTGGGTTAAAGGTTAAAGGGGAAGAGGAGAAATCAAAGGGCATAATTCTTATATACTGCTTACAAAATTTAATATTAATAAAAGTTATTTAATCGTTATAATTTGGCAAGTGCGTGCACGGACAAGAACTGAAATCTATGTTTAGAAAACGGAACTCAACTCCAAACCAACTTTGAGCAAATTGCCCAGATACGCAGCCATACGGTGATACGGTATGACCCTCACTCGCCCTGAAGATTTAAGGAATATGTCCGTCCCGTTTCTAGCAGATTTCAAAAAGTGCTTTAAAGAAAAAATATATATAACTCACTTGCTAGGAGCCCAGATGTGAAATAAACTATCGGGTAGGTCTCAAGAAATTATTTACGGCCACGACGGGCTGACAATCGATTTTATAAATACCTAATTATAACATTTTCAGAAGCTACAGCTAAGCTTTTGTTAGCACCTTGAGAGTTAACAATGTCTAGCGCCGTGAGATAAAATTGAAAAGCAGCTTGACGAGCAGAGATGTAAGAGATGGAGTATACATTTAAGGCGCCCTTAGTATGAATTTTGAGAGTTAATAATGTTTAGCGCCGTGAGATAGAATTGAAAAGCAACTTGACGAGCAGAGATGTAAGAGATGGAGTATATATTTCAAGCGCTCTTAGTATGGATTTTGAAAGTTAACAATGTTTAGCGCCGTGAGATAGAAATGAAAAGAAACTTACCAATACTAATCTTAAAATGTAGTTTTTGTTTAGTTTGAGCATAGTTCGAAATTTATATTTCAAGATATTTATTTTAAGGTCTCTTAAGTTCAAACTAACGATATTCAATTAAAGTAGTATTTTTAATTATGCTGAGGTAAGACTTAAGTTTTGTGCCGTGGTACAATATAAAACCAAAAACAGTACGTAAGTATTTTAAATATATCACAGTTTTCAAAGTGTTCATTTTTATACTATATTGTTTTCGATTTCAGTGACTTAATAAAGGTCGAAACATGATTTTTCTTTTTAAAGAGATCAATATTTGATATTATTTATAGCGTCCTTAAAATTATATATAAAATGTAGATCGAATGAGCGGACACACGGAAAAAGGCGTCAGTCTCGTCTTGTCTGGTTTAACTAGGGACGAGGCGGTGGTAGGTTCCATTCCCACGAGGTTGTAGTGCGACTGAAATACCTTCAAATTCTTTGAGTTTCGAGCTAATAACCTTTACTACTTTGGTTTAAATAAATGTAATCTTTAGATTTCCAATATTAACATATTTGTTGTATGAAAAATATTTATATTTCAATACTCTAGGCCTACATTAAGAATTTAACTTTACAATTTTATATTCAATTAACTCAATTAGACTTTTCATCGGTCACGTGGCCCAACAAAATTTACTAAACAGTACCAAAATATAAAGTGTTAGAAAGTTTTGATTTTTTAAAACTGATTCGTGTGTATTCGTGTGTCTCCAAAATCTTGTATATACGTGTTTAGGTGAACATAAAGGCGAGATGTGGAAACAAAACACTCCTTCCGAGAGCAGGCCCGCCCCCAGCGGCGGTCCTGTCAACCGCAGAAAGTACACGTAGACACTCGAGCTTACATCACGACGAGGTAAAGAAGACCCACTTCAAACAACAGCACCACGACGCAGATAAACAAAGAATAACGTCCTACGGCCGAGGGTGCAAGAGGAGTGCTGGGAGGGGGTGGCGGGCGACAATTACCGCTCAGATAAAAACAAAAAAATCCCCCTACACATCCTCTTCCAACCCACACGTGTGGTAGTGAGGCGCCGAGATTTGCAAGAGGACGCCGCCTCTCCCGCCCCCGCCCCAACCAAACAACTTGCGCTTTACGCTCGGCGTGGAGAGGGGAGCAACTGAATTAATCTGGTTTGTGATTATAGAAAGTTCACTTTTAAGCTGACCAAAACACCTTTACCTTTTCAACTAGAGGAGTTTCCTTCCTTATTTAAAGAGACTAAACTTTAAAATATAAAAATATTTAATTTTTTTTAAATGAAGTTTAGGCTAAAACATATAATGGAATAAAAATATATATTATTTAATTTATACGTATCACTAACTGTTACGTGATTGCTGTCCACAGGTCAGTCCCGATAACGTAAGCAAAGTCAATTAAGGGGAAAATGACAATCTAGATAAGGGAATAGAGCCCTGGACCGCAAAGCCAAAGGTTCCAGGTTCGATGTCCAGGTTGTAATTTTTCGTTTAAGTGAATACAAATTACGTTTCATCAACTGAGATTCTCCTGTTTAATCATGTCAGATGGTGATTTAGAAGCTAAAAATGTATAAAGCAACTCATACAATAATAATATTATTAATAATAACTGCACAAGAAACAAATTGAATTACCAGATTAATTGTATAGAATCCATATTTTAATCCAATAAAATATTAAATAGTTATTTTCTAACATAAAGTCTAAGAGCTTAGCTCTATGTCATTATATTTTACAGTCGTTAGACCCACATTCCCGTTAGTCACCGTTTAGTTCTCTAGCCTTCCAATCCTCTCCACGAAGGAATATAAGTACATTTCTTCTGAATTATTTTTCATACACCTATGGTTTATTGATTGTAAAAAACCTTGCGACCCGCATTAAAGGGCATGCAGGTTAAGACATAAATCTTATCTAGTCTTGTTTGGCGGTGATAGGGAGATTGGTGTTTAAATTTTGACCTGATGAAATAATTTTTTTTTTTCCCCTATATGATTTTTCACTTTCCCTCACAATAAATTCAAGTTCATTTGATCTCGATTATAACTTCATCATTCCTACTCCAATAGTGTTTGTATTGTATATGTGGACGGAACGGAAGGGTATAAGACACGTTAAAAAAAAAACTTGTTAAAAAATATTACTGAAAAGATGCCCCCCCCCCAAAAAAAAACCGAAACTGCGAAGTAAATCAGAACCATCCGTGACCAAGAAGTAAGATATTTTTGGCCAGGGAAAAATCTAGTTTTGTCAAACTGTAAGTCCTAAGCGGGAGCTACACATCTCTGATAAAATTTAATAAAATATTAATCACCGTGAGCTTCTTAACATAAAACACACGCCGAGAGCTTACAATTAATTAAAGAGGGACATTTCTTCTTTACTTTAAACAATTATAAAAACTGTAAATGAAACAACGCCTAAATGAAATAAAGTTAGACTTTCAAATTAAAGGTAGTTCTCTCAAAAACAATCTAAATCAATTATCATACAATATTCCAGAAACCCGTAGTGAATCAAAATGAACATTAAAGTCAAACCAATTTTCCTTTAAAAAAAAATAGTAATATTAAAAATCTTGGAAATTATAATCTGGAAATGAAAGGGCTGTCTTTTTGTTGATTAGAAACTTTTTTATAACCGGGAGATTCATAATAATGGAAGGGAAAACAGGCGTTTTGAATGCACAAGGATTTAATTAATTTTACCCTAAGATTCTCATCAATCCCCCTTTTCTTTCCTCTCTCTCTCTCTCTCTCTGGCTTTAACGCACCAGTCCCTCCCACTATTTCCCGGACGAACATTTGTCGATACCATCAGAAGATGAAGTGTACATAAAGAGGAGGGAGAAGAGCGCTTCTGCAGGAAATGATAGGCCATTTCTCGCCGTGTTCACCAACAGCGCCAAGTAGATATTTTATAAGTACACCGTAAATAAGAACCGGCCGGCTATCAAACACAGGGCGCGCGCGCGCACACACACACAAACAAACTTAGGACCCATCCCAATCCAAACATTACTAAATATAGGCCTATATATTGCATCGCGTTTTACTACCCGTTTAGTTACTATGTACTAATTACTCTAATGTATTAGGGATTAGGAAGTTTGAATCAAGAGGAAGTTTACTCAGGTATTCGTGGAAGTAAAGTGAAAAAAATTTAAGAAAAAACATCCTCAGTACACCCGATCTCCCAGTCATCGGCAGTCTAGTAAATTATGAGAGTGACGCTTAAGAACATGCGGCCATCGAAGCAGGTATTTATGTGTATAAACTATTAAATCGAGTATGTTAGTCCGTGTCGTGTCGTGGAGTGATGCCAGGGTGAGCAGAGCTTGTTTGAACTGTACTTGTGGTATAATATGAACCAGTCTGTCCTCATTTGACCAACCACATGTAGAGACTGTTCTACCAACCCTTCATGGGAATGTATTTCTGTTGATTTTTGACCGATGTGATCTACTTTTTGTCCAAGCACCACGTCTTACTAACCGTTCGGGTTATACGCCTATGTTCTAATAACGCTAATAAGTTAGGGATGAGGAAGGTTGAATTTTGAGGAAGAGAGTACTAGAATTTGCGTGTAGATAGAGTGTAAACCCATTAGGGAAAAACCACCTTTAGTAAACCCAACCGGGATCCAAACCCCAACCTTCCCATTATCTAATCTATTGCGATAGTGACGCTGATGAGTGTTCTACTGAGTGGCAAGAACATGTCAAATCTACAGTTTGAATAAGCAGTGCTTACTCTGGTAAGTGGTAACACTCCACGCCACTAAAATTAGTTAGTTATTAATCAATAGGTACTGTCACCCGCCTCAGTGGCGTAGTTGGCTAACGCGCTAGTCGTGTTGAGCTCGACCGCCGAGGACGGGGAGATCGAGGTTCGAATCTCGGTCGGGTGAACTGGGGGTGGTTTTTCCTAAATGGTTTTCCACTCTCCCTCCACGCAAATGCGGGTTCACTTCCTCTAATTTCAACCCTCCCAATTCCTAATCCATTAGCGTAATTAGTACATAAGCGTATAACCCAAACGGGTAGTAAGACGCGGTGCTAAATATTATTATTATTATTAATAACTACATCAAGTCATACCAAACTAAACAGATAATTCATGTATATAAGAATTTTTTAAGAATGACTATCACTCACAAATATTAATTTAAATATAATTATGTTGAGAATCAAACCACCAAGTCAAAGATGACCGGTTCGATTCTCATTTCCAAGTGCCATGATTTATCATTTCAGTTAGTTGAAATATTGAAAAATAGCACGTATAGATTGCAATCAAACCTGTGACTATTGACTTATCGAACCAATACTGTACCAGTGAGCTATAAGGGATTAGACCCGTGTTCATAGTCATTCTTCACTCAAGTTTAAAGTAAAGTCTATCCATAACCCAAGTTCATTCAATCTTTATTTTTCAATATGTTACTAAATAATATGCGGACGTAAGACTAGACAAAAGTATATCAATAAAATAATAATGATGCGTATAGTTTGAACGGATACTAAGAGGTGGTGATAAATAAATGTTAAACAAACGTGATTTAATTTTAATCACCCGTGTATGTTTATGGATGTACTAACCACGC
Organism: Timema bartmani; assembly: GCA_902151455.1. Taxonomy (NCBI): domain Eukaryota; kingdom Metazoa; phylum Arthropoda; class Insecta; order Phasmatodea; family Timematidae; genus Timema; species Timema bartmani. The sequence goes on along the minus strand of CABFWB010000106.1, from coordinate 303,957 downwards.
TAACTGTTTTAAGGAACAGGAAGGTTATATTTATATGAAGGGTAGCCTCATTTGTATATAGAAAGAGTGGAGATCAATTTTGGAAAAATACCTCTCAATACAACCGACCGAGATTCAAACCTCGATCTCCTCGACATCGGCAGTCTAGTATACTATGAGAGTTGCGCGTTAGACCACGCGCCCTTCGAAGCGGGTTTGAACTTATAATTTTTTTATTTTTTTATATTACAGTAAGATAGAATGGTTCAGTAAGAGGAGAGGTACAGATTCGATTTCCTACAAAGCCTAGTATAGATTTTTACTAGCATCATAATAAAAAAAAAGATATAAAGGCTAAGTTAAGTAAAATGAATATTTAATTAAATATAGACTCTAGATTATTATTTTTTTCTTCATGTCCTACTATCTTGTTGTAGGCATTCGCATTTTTCCCCTATTAGTTAGGGATGATGAAGGTTGAACTTTAGAAAAATGCATCTTAATTTGCTTGAAGGAAGAAAGAAAAGGCATTTAGGTAAAAACTCCAGTAATTCCAGCCAGGATTCTAGCCCTGACATCTTAATCTACGGCAACTTAGATTAGCTGTCCCTTACATTTAGTATGTTTACGCATCGGCAAGGGATTTTACAAAATATATGGTATAAATAGCCTATTTTACAATGCGGACTTCAAGGGTAAAGCTTGATTCACACGTTAGCCGAAAAGAGAGATATGCTAGCCGAAAATAGAGATATGCTAGTCGAAAAGAGATATATGCTAGTCGAAAAGAGATATATGCTGATCGAAAAGAGATATATGCTAGCCGAAAATAGAGATATGCTAGTCGAAAAGAGAGATATGCTAGTCGAAAAGAGAGAAATGCTGATCGAAAAGAGATATATGCTGATCGAAAAGAGATATATGCTAGCCGAAAAGAGAGATATGCTAGCCGAAAGGAGATATATGCTAGTCGAAAAGAAATATATGCTAGCAGAAAATAGAGATATGCTAGCCGAAAAGAGGGATATGCTAGTCGAAAAGAGAGATATGGTAGCCCAAAAGGGAGATATGCTAGTCGAAAAGAGAGATATGCTAGTCGAAAAGAGAGATCATAATCTGCTTGAACGACGCAGAAATTTCCGTCCAGCAGAAATGTACATTTACTCATGCTGCTTTTCATCGCAAGATACGAGTATGAAGATATTCAACATATTTTATTATATGGTTAGTAAATATGTGTTTAAGATTAATGTAACGACGGCTGTTTTCAAATTATGGTGTTTTATCGTGAAACAAACCCGAATATAACACGAACGGCCCACAACCTTTCCATTTAACGATTTATTCAAAATGTCCTCACAACATTTAACGCAGCTATTTGCTCGTATCTCTCTTTGTATGCGCATACGCATTGATTGGGTAGAATGGTTTTTAAGTCTTATTGGGTATACTAGACAGACGTCACGCAGAGATGAGAGAGCTGAAACTATTTCAAATCGCACCAAGAAGACAACGCGGAGATCTTGTGATTGGCTAAGAGATCGTCACGTGACCACGTTTCTGCTCTTGTTTTTTGCGGCGAACATTTGAATACACAGTGGGAGCTTGTAATCCGAGCTAAATACAAGAAGAGCGGACAATGTCAAGACGAGGCACCGGTGGCACCGCTTCCAAAAGTTCGTCCGCCACTTAGCTAATGGGTGTGACGTAAACGGGAGTGCCTCATTGTTCCCGGACTGCGGAGTCCTTGCTTCGTTAACAAGCAAAGTGCTTCTTGGCAGGGGCTATAGAGAGTGGCATGTAATAGAAAGCGTCGAGTCAAAGGAAGCAAGCAGGAGGAAGTGTTTTTTTTTTCTTTATATATAAATAAATGAACAGAGTCTTTTAGAAGACGAGTTGGGGGTTCCCCTGAGAGCAGAGTCACTTTTGTGTAAGACAGAATCGAGAGGGCGTTCAAGCCTCTCTCCCCCCTCCCCCCTCCTACTTATTCCTGATGGCCCTTTAAAAAAAAAATTAAACGTTGCATTTCCTTAAAATTGATCATAGAACGCAGAACAATGATGGAAACCAATACGGCGAAACAAAATAATTTATTTCTTTTGCATTAACAAGAAAATAATAAAATAGAAAACCAAAGAAAGTATTGATTATAAGATTTGTTCTCGTTCCATATATATATTTATAAGGAACGAATAAATTGATGAATCTAGTCTCATTTGTTATGGCCTCATAAAAATGGTAGTCTTCCATATGCACACTAAAGAAATGGGTGGGACAGTCAATCTAAAAAAAAAAATTACTTTATTAATAAAACACACAGAATAATAGTCAAAAAATATGTCAACTAAGTAGTTACTATATTTATCCATCCGACATCTTAGCTCAGTCGTTAGCATTTTTGTATACTAAGCTGAGGGTCACGGGTTCAATTCCCAGCACGGCCGGAAAATTTATCACTGGTGAAATGTGGGTTTACCCTTTCACAGTGAGGAATTAATGGCAGGGGACTGGATGTTGTGCCTGTCCTAGTCTTAAGTTAGAATATAAGGTATAAGAAGCTACGACAGACCTAACAAGCCGATAGTGTCAAATACACGGCATGAATAAAAAAGTGACCCAGCCCACGGGCTGGAAACAGTAATGGATGTAAAGTAAAGTTAATAAATTTATTTATTTGAAGTATTTAACGTGCAATTTCTGAACAGACTAATTATACCACCTTAAGGCTTATAAAATAACTTTAATCATCCAGCCCCCGGCCGTTAATTCATCAACGTGAAAGAAGAAACCTTCATTTCCACAATGATACATTTTTCAGCCGTGCCGGGTATTGAAGCAGGGACCCTTAGCTCAGTAGACAGATTACGATACCGACTAGGCTAAGTTGGTGGACAATAGTTGCTGTGGAGGGATATTATAGGAGGAAATGTAACAGAATATATACAGTCCATCTACACTGAGATGTAGCAAGCTAATCTTGACGGGTAACTCCATGTTGCCATGTCGAACTTGTGAACCTATATTTGTACCTATACCTATTTTATACCTATAATTTATGAAGCTCGCTGACCTTATGATGAAACAGCTGCAAATAGACTCCATTTTTATTTCTATATACATCGAGGGACTATAACATTCTCGAATTTCGCATGATTTGGGGGAAACCATCCCGTGAAGTTGGTGTTCTAAACGTGTACTATTTCTTAGGCAGGAATAATTGCATGAAAATGTCAAATTTTCGAACCAAATACGTGCAATGTGTGACAGTATATTATAAGTATAATTTAACAGTTTCGCACATGAAATGGAACCAAACACACGAGAGGTCTAGAATTATGGACACACATTTGACATCAAATAATGAAAGTGACTTCGACACAAGATTTAAATCCTAATATTGGCACCAGTGTTATAAATAAAAGGTTTCAATTTGTTAGTAAAAAAAAAAGTAAAGTGTTATTCTTATTTTTTTTATATATAGGTCTACTCTTTTTGTATTTGTAGTAATAAGATATTAAGTGAGAATTAATTTAATTTTTGAAAACAACAATCAGGTTCGCCACTCTTTTCTTACTGCCAAATTCGATATATTTCCCAGGTTATCCAGAAGGAGTTCCCATTTTCCCAGGCAGCTTGTATTAAAAAAAAAGTAACAACATTTTATTTTTCATTAAACTAAGTGTGACGTCAAGTAACTTATGTTTAAAAGACGATGATTTAATATTGATGAAAAAACACATCTTCTGTTACCCTTGTAATAAGACATGTTTGAATCAACTTGCTTAATAATTCTTCAAATCACTTTTCGTCCATCCAAAAAACACTCTTTTTAAGATAAATGTCACTCGGTACGGTGGCCGCGTGATCTAACGCGCGACTCTTGCAGTAGACTAGACTGCCAATGACGGGGAGATCTATGTTCAAATCTCGGTCGGGTGTACTGAAAGGGTTTTTTACAAAATTGTTTTCCACTCTCTCTCCACGCAAATCTGGGTAGGCCTACACTTTCTATAAATATAGATTTCCTAATTTTTAAAACCACTAGTGTAATTAGAACATAAGTGTACAGCCCGAACGGGTAGTTAGACGTGGTTCTAAAAAAAAGTTAAACTTTCCAAATTAACAAATATTATTGTATTTTTATTAGATTTTGCAAAATCCCATTTGTTTTGCCGTTTTTTAGACAACAATTCTATGTGTTTTCCAGTTGAGTGGCAATCCTGGCTAATATGTAACTTTTTTTCTAATGCAGTCTTCTCAATATTTTTAATTTTCAATGTATACTTTATGAACGAGTTTGGCACGCCATTTAAGATAGTAATCGATCATTAAGTAAGACCGCCTGTCGCCTCCAGAGAGAACAGAGTACACAACAAAACACTATGTGACCACCAAGTCACCCCTAATAGACTTTATTTTCAATGTGAGAACTATTATCTCATTTCAGCATGTTTATGATAGCGAGTTTCTTATAACATTTTAGTATTAGTAAAAGTTATTTTTGTTAGTGCTTTCATCTGCTGATTTTGGCAGATGACTTATTTCTCAATACTACTCTCCATACATTAATTGGCCACCCGGTGAAAGGCACCAGTCTCAAAATAATTGTATTACTGTGGTAGTGGGAATGTGAAGGTTAGATTCCCAGACCGGTAGAGTAGTCGTCTGCGCTCTTGACTGTGAAAAGGGAAATCAGAATTCGACTTGGCTCGAAACCAGGTAAGATATTTTGGGGGATGGTTTTATAAAGTATGCTTCTAAACGTCATTTTTTAGAAATTCTCTCCATATAAATGGTGGCACGATTTTTCTTAACCACATTCATCGCATTACTTTAGATCAAATATTTAATAACACTTGTATTAGTATTTTAAATTGTGTATAAAAGGGCAAAATGTAAGAAAATGATTACTTTTTTTAATCACCATGCCTGTCCAGGTTATACGCATATATATTAAATTACTCGAATGGAGTAGGGACCAGGAAGGAAGTATTTTAAAGGTAATCTACCCGTATTTGTGTGTAATTAGAGTGGAAAACCATTTAAGAAAAAAAAAACTACAATAAGCCCAGTCAGGATTCGCACCCCCAAATCTCCCTATCTTTAACAGGCCATTACAATACGTGACTGACAATTTAGACCACTCGGCCACTGAATCGGGTGAAAATGGTTTTGAATTGTAACGTAGAAAGAATTTCAAAACTTATTTGTCTCAAGTGAAACAAATTAATTGACAGCATGATTATTTTTTTTAAATAAATAAACGAATAGCAAAATTAGACCAACTTATCTCAAGAGAGTCGTATATAGAAACACAATTTAAATTTTTTCGTTGTGTCGGCATCAAATATTTGAGAGGTTTCTTGCTTCAAGAGGTGTATATTTTATTTTCGCGCACTCTATTGCCAGTAATAAATATGTATATTTCAGGAAATAGGATGAGGATGAATTTTCCAATTTTGCACTAATATTTAACTGGTTAGAAAAACCACATTTAGAAGATAAACAACCGCAACGGAACATTTTGGAATCAAACCCCCGCATCTCCATCAGATTTAAGTGTGGATATTAACCATTTAAAACTACCGAATATATATTTTACGATTCCTCATTTTTGTTCATTAAGTGTTGTATAACATAATTCAAAATTAACGTGAAAAAGAGAGAGAGAGAGAAAAAAACGTACTCATCGTTAAATGAAAATTGAAAGTTAATATTAATTTTTTTTTCCTCTTTTCTCTTAAGGCTGCCTTTTTCAAAGAGAGTAATTATTATTTAAACGCACGGAAAACTTTGCTCACTTCAAAACAACGCTACCTCTTTCTCTCGTCCCTAAAGGGTAAGAGTTATAGTAATAGTAATAACAATAATAACCGCTATAATTGTAAACAGCGGCACCACAATTCAACCGAGTGGAAAATTAAGCCGTTTCTATGTGCCTGAAGGAATCGTATGCTCGGGAAACCAGAAGAGTGGGGGGTTAGCAGACGATGAGCGATGGGTCTCAATTAATTATATACGGAGGGGGAAGGGGGGAGGAGGAAACAATGTCTGCAACTTTCAGCGGCCACTCACTCTTCCTCCTGTTCCCCCCCCCCCCAGATATGAAATCCTTCAAAGCACCCTTAAGGTAGACGACCACTCGCTCTTCCCACTAAGCCCGCCAAGGGGGTTGAGGGGTGATATTACAGCTCTTAATTAAACGACCGCTCCCATCAGTCCCCGAGGCAATAAACAATTTAATGAAAGGAAGAAGTCTAATAAGTTAATAAACAGAAAGAAGAATCTCAAACATTGCATTTCAAAATGATTTATAAACCGGCATCCTTACTCCAACCCCTTTTGTTCTACCGGAACTTAATACTTTTCGTTGGATGATAAGTAATAAAGTTTGTGCCTATAGCCATTATTATTAGTACATTATTATTATTATTATTACACTTAATATTAATACCCATACGGGGTATCTATATTTTGATTTTATTACAAATTGACATTTGGAGGTCCGATACCCTAGCTCAGTAGTTAACGTGTCTGTCTGCTGAGTTAAAGAGTCCCGGGTTCGATTCCTGGCATGGCCTAAAAATGTATCATTTATGAAACGTGGGTTTTCTCCTTACTTAGTAATTAATTAACGGCCAGGGGCTGTGTGTTGTGTCTGTTCTAGATTTGAGTTAGTTTATAAGTCGTGTACTGATATAATCAGTCGGTTCAGAAAGTGCACGTTAAATACCTAAAATAATTTAGGGGTGGAGAGAAAAATACGTTTGGAGCACAGTTTAGAAAATAGACAATATTTTTTCCGGTCAATCTTGCTAAAATTTTACTGAAGTGTTATTTTATAGATCTAGTGCGCCTCGGTGGTACTGGGATAAGGTGCTTGTCACAGGACCCGATATTAGCGGGTTCAAACCCGGCTGAGATCACTTATCGTGCTATGAAAATAAGTAGCACAACTTCCTTCGGAGGGGAAATAAAGCCATAGGTCATATGTTGATGGTGGCATGTAAAATAACCCTGAAACGTATGTGAAAATATCTTTCCCGGAAAGATGGTGGGCTCTTTTGCATTTACTAGTAGACAACAGGAAACTATCGCACTTTCAGTTTTCCCTAGGATATGTGCTTTCACCCAGATGGCGCGGGGAGCACTAACCGGCCAGAGGGCTGAGTGAATGTCCAGCTCCAGGTGGATGAGAAGCACATCAGATCGGATTGAAAACTCGTTGTTATAAAACCGTAGAGTAATCCTCGTAGATAAGTTTTACACCTTTGAGGGTGGTCGGAGAGTACAATACAATAATATTATGAACATTAAAAAATAATTAAATGACCGAGATTGGTTTTGTGTCTTAAATTTTTTGATAGGCTTAATGCAGATTGTGGTTACACATTAATATTATTTATTTAAAATCCATCGAGATTGGCCATCCTAAAGAATACACCAATCACCACTGGACCATAATGACCTGAAGTCCGACAACTGTCAGGAGGAAGCTACAATGCTTCGTTTGAACAGCTTCTTTTAGTCAGAGAAGAAGCTACTATTTATAATAGTACTTAACAACAATTTAAATAAATTTAAGATTATTTTTAGGAGCGTCACCTACTCTGGTAAAATGAACCCGGGACCTATGGCTCAATTCAAAAAGCACTCTAACTTCAAAACGGTGCCCTTTTTCCACGTTATTCAAATTATGCTTATGAATGACTACTAAATGTTAATTTATAATTTGTATTTTTATATTTATTTTTTGTATTCTTTTCGCCTTTAAAGTATATTGGTTAAAATGACACATTTTTAAATGAAATAAACTGAGAAGTATTCACATCTTTTTCCGTAAGCCACATAACGTTTTTTTCTTAACGTTTTTGACTCTCCCTCTCCCCATGTAAAACCATGTACACATTTATTCCGACCCTCTATGATGTACCCATGTACCCACCCACCCCCTTATAACTCCATATAGACATTAGAGCTACTCTCTTACCTCTCCTCTAAATAACGTTACGTGGTTTATGGATGACTCCTTAAAACTGCGTCTACTAACTAAAGACGGCTTTATGTAATTACAGTGTAGTGTAGTTTCTAGAATTAGTTTAGTTTTAAGTTGAGCCCAGACGCGATTTGTTAAAAAATGACTAATAATATCTCAAATTAATAAACATGAGTTTAATTCCATACATCTATTAAAAAACAACAATGGAAACGTATTTACTGAAATAACTATTAATAAACATAATAATTTTACATCCATTCTTGTTTCCAGCCTATGGTCTGGGTTAGTTTTTTATTCAAGCCAAATATTTCCACTAGTGACCTGCTAGGCGTGTCCTATCTTCATATGCCTTATAATCTAACTTAAGACTAGGACAGGCACAACATCCAGTCCCAGGCCGTTAATTTATCAATATGCGAGGGTAAACCCACATTTCACCAATGATACATTTTTGGCCATGCCGGGAATCAAATCTGGGACCCTTAGCTCAGTAGGCAGACACGCTACCGACTGAGCTAAGGTGATGGACTAATAAAAATAATATTTAAATCAATTCAAATAATGTGATTGAACAAATCATTACCCACTTCAGTGACCGCATAGTGTAAGGCGCACTCTCATGTTAGACTGCCGAGGACGGGGATAACGCGGCTCGATCCCAATCTGGTATAGTGCTTTTTTTTCCCTAAATGGTTTCCTCCTCTACCTTCAAGCAAATGCGAGTGTACGTTTTCTAAATTCAACCTTCCTCATCCCCAACACATTAATTTAATTAGTACATAGGTGTATATCCCGAATGTGTTTTAAGACGCGGTGCTAACACAAATCATTGAAGCTTAAATACATACCTCAATTTAAATTATTAATTTGAACCAAAGTTGGTTACTCGCTATAGCAAGAAATAGGCACATAGACCAATGTCGTAGTATGCAATTTCTCCAGGGTATGCAGAGGTAGTTTAAACCGTCCCTGTGATACATTCTCACCTCCTTTGTCCCCATTTGACGAATCATTCATAAGCTCTGCTCTACACACCTCACAATGGAATACATTTTTGTTTATACTTGACAAATGAGTGTTCTACTTAATGATGATATTTTATCCTGAAAGGTGTAAACTTACCTTGCTTGTTTCCACCATGGTGCAGCTTTTACGATAAGGCTATAGTAGAGAGACCATCTATGACTCTTTAGGTGGGGATCTATGGAACGAGTTAAAGCTAGTGTTTTTTGCTGTTTTTATAGGAAAACACTTTTCTTTGGTCAAATAAATAAAATATTATCACAATACAAACAGAGAGTTTAATTTTCTTCACATAGTGATATCAATAGTTGCATAGCCATGATAGATGATACACTTTTTAAATGAAGAGAAAAATTTCCATTAAATTTCAGGAAACCTGACAGATATTCAAAAACTGTTGCTACCATAGGAAGAAAATTAAACCATGTTTCTACTGAGAAATCTTTGGTTTATGTTGACCATAAAAAGTTTTAATCCAATAATGTTCATGTTTATTTGATAAAGAGTGATAGTAATTGATAGTAAGGTTATATCTTCTTGTTTATTATTTTTATTCCCCTCTTCTTATTTTATATACGTTTTAGTTTTTCTTCTATGACAACGACATGTTTCGGTGATTTTTCACAATATTCAAGTCTGATTTGTATTAAAGATGATTGATTTTACTTCATACTATCGGAAATCGGAGAATTTCACTAAAAATTTCATATAAAACCGTTCAATTTCACAAACTTTCCAATAGTGCGAAGTAAAATCAATCATCTTTAATAAAAATCAGAGTTGAAGATGGTGAGAAATCACCGAAATATGTCGTTGACATTGAAGAAAAACTAAAACGTATATAAAATAAGGAGAAGGGAATAAAAATAATAAACAAGAAGATATAACCTTACTATCAATTATAAAAAAGTTTGCTAAAAAAAAGTGCAAAAACACTACCTTTGATTCGCATTGATTATATCCTCGCCTTAAGCTTACGCCTTAAACTGAGATAACAGTTTAAATTAACTTTGCCTACCGTGGAAAATACTTCCTTCACATTACCAATGCAAACGTTGACTAAAACTATTCGGATCCCTCTGTTTATAATTTCCAACTGACAAATTCACAGATTAAAAAGTTTTACGACACTGGTAGAAAAAAAAAATCTAGGATGAAAAGTTTAAAAAATTCTTGAAAAGAACCCAAACTTTGCGGAACGGTGAACTTCGAAAGTTTATTTTTATTTAATGTTAAATTAAATCTTCTCCAGTGACAACTAGTCATCTCTTTCTCTGACTGTTGACACGCGAAGGGTGAAAAGATCCTCCACCCCTTTACTTATTTTTATTAATGTTCCTTCTAGAAGTAGTTTTTAAACTTGCACGATAAGATTTCCTACAGTCTTGAAAATTCTCCAGCAAATGAGAGAGGAACCTTAACGAACTCTCGACAACTTTATTAATCTTCCTTCACACTCGAACGAATTGATCAAAGTGGTCGCGACACCTACACACACCCTCATAAAACGTCAAACTTGGAATATTCGATCAAAAAAAAAATTCCCCTTCTAATTATTCCCTTCGAGTGAACTAGGACAAGGATGTCAAAAAATGTGAGTAAACTAAACAACCTAACAAACTTCTTACCTGCTTCAGTAGCCGCATGGTCTAAGGCGTCACTCGTGTTAGAATAGAATGCAGATTACCAGGATATCAGGCTTGGAATTCCAGCCTTATGTTCTGAGGGTGGTTTAAAAAAAATGTTTTTCACTTTCGCTCCACGTAAATGTGGGCACACCTTCTCAAAATTCTACTTTCCTCAAAACCTAACTCATTAGTGTAATTAATACATAATATACGTATAACCTGAACAGCTAGTAAGTAAGACGCGGTGCTAAAAAAAAACTTCTCTAGCGAGTTATAGTCTAGATAAAATAACAGTGAAAGGCATTGGTAACTGATATTTTGGGGGTGGGGGTCACAGACTCCGGTGAGGATCTGTCAAAGCCCCCTCCCATAAATATGCACAGAAATACATTCAAGCGAAACGTTGCATACAATTTACCTTATAAAAGTTGAAATTGATTATATTAACATGGACATAAAATAAAAACAATCTTTACAAAAAAAATATGTATTTCCTTTTCCCTTCTGATGAAAACAAGAATGATCGCTTGCTGAACCAAAGTAAAGTAAATCCATTTTGTGCTACTAAAAAGTTATATAATTATGTTCAAAAGTAAAAGGCAATGAGAAGACGGCTGGCTGTTGTTTCGATTGAATAAAAATTTGTAATTGTGGAATAGTCTTCGAGAGTGCATTTCATCTTTGACATTTGATTTTTCGATTTTTTTTGTTTTAAAGTCAACATGTGCTGTAAACGCTGCCTCACGATATAATGTTATTTGCCATTTCCCCATTCCTAATTGATATAAATAGACAATTTATTAATTTATGCTTAAATAAACATTATTTATGTAATGGGTTCGTTGCTAACCATGCCGCAGTTTGTGTATTGTGATTTGTTTTATTTACAACCACATTTAAATATTGTTTGAATATCATATTGCCCTGTTGGAATACAAAAATTAGGAATGTTATTAATATTTTTAACACTCGTTTCAAACATTTGTATTCCTTTCACTTCAAACAACAAATTGCACTTTCCTGTTTGACAAAACAGTTCAGCCATGGAAAACACTAGCCGGCCAACAAAAGAGCAACGATAAATCCAAGGAATGAAGGACTGAAGAGGCTTATGGGAGAAGATGTATTTATCTTTGCAATAGCATGAGATTCAATTGGAACAGATGGAAGAAATTGGAAGCTTTTAATTTTCAATAACACTTTTCATATTTTATTAATCAATCTATCTCATTTTAATGTTAAATTTAATTCATGTTATATTTATCTATACCTAATTCATGGCCAACCCCTTTACATTTGTTAAGGTGTGTTAATATTTTCCTAGGACTTTAAGAAAAAAACGTTTTATGACATTTGTTCTAGAAGAAGAGACTTGAAAGAGTTTTGGGGATTCCTTTTTCAACGTCCTTAATATATGGGACAGAATCCGTGCTGTGTTCAGCAAACGTAATTGAAACGTGATATTTTTCTAGTTAAAGTTAAATTTAAATATAGCAACAATTAGCTGACAAGCTAGCAAGGAACCAGAGACCATTTATTTTAAGAAGTTTAGGGGTATTTGGAAATTTTAAAAGGAAACAAATTTCCTAAATTTTGCTGCTCTCAACATGGACACTTTTTTCCCTTGGTGAATCCAGTCAAATCCTTAACCATCATTTTTATTTTATTTGATTACCACATCCATCCAATACTCATTTCAAACTATAATAAAATATATAAACTAAATATTTTGGATCCTTTATCTATTCAAGAGCATTAATTCATAGTTTATTTTTAAATACTAATACAAATATTGTTTTTTATACCAACAGCACTAAAATGTTTGTTTTGAAATTAATTATTATCTAAATATTTTATTTATTACACTATATTGTAAATTCTTCTTTAAATTGACAAAATTAATTATGTTATGATATATTTGTCTTATCAAAGACATAAAGTATTATTATTGGTTTAATTGTAAGATTAATTATATAGCAGCTCATACGTTCCTAGGTTGGATGGAGATTTGGAAACAGAAATATATTAATAATAATAACATAAATACATTTTCAATTGTTGTGTACACTTTATTTAAGTTTCATACATAAAATACATAATTTTTTTATGTATTTTGCGCATGTATTTCTTCCAGGCTTAGTAGGGATTGTAGCTCAGCCAATGTTGTAATACTCTTGGGAGCTCCTGAGCACACCTAGAGGTCTCGAGTGTAAGTTTCTACGTGTTTCTACCGATTGAAAATAAGGGCAAATTTAGTGTTAATCTATCACACTATATTATATTAATTACTATTATAAACATATGTTTCCATTTTTATAAAAGTGGCACCCCTTTTGGCTAAATAGCTTCATATTATTATGCCCACGCCATAGCAAATTTCTTCATGCACCTTTTCTATTAGCTATCATAAAAATCCAAATCCAAATAGCTCCGAGAAGAATACAATCCTTGTCAATTGTCTTTGCCTCGACTGATTAGGAGGCTGTGCCTCCAAATGTTGGCCTCTTGTGCTGATATCTTCAGTCGGTTCAGAACGTGCCTGTTAAATTTACCGGAGTAAAAAATAAATAAAAAATATATTATAGTTGAGGTAAATCTAAAATAAATAAAATAGATAAGCAAGGAGGAGAAAATGAGAATGTAGCAAACCTCTAGTGTGAAGAGCCATCAAGATTTAATGCCTCGAGAAATAAATCAGGAAATGCGATAAGGAAGCCGATAGAATCAGAGAATGGTAAAAAAAAAGAAGAGCCTTTTCATGATGGCTCACGGCGGAATAATATGCCAGGGCACTCCGAGAAGAGACGCAAACATCGGGTGGTTCTCGCGCGGCGACGGCTTCATTTCCGGCCGCACACTTCCTGGATCAACGTCCGCCGAGCGACTTGGAGGGGAACTAAACCCATCCCACGCGCGGTCAGTCCCCCCTTTCTCCTCCCACTGATACAGCGGCAGACTCTGATACCCTTAGGGGTGAACCGAACAAAAATAAAATAAACCCGGTATATCTGCGTGGACTTTTGGGACAATCAGCGCTGACATGCGCAGGTTTTTAAAACTATACCTGTGTTTTCTTCCGCTTGGACATTTGAAGCACCTTTAATTGTTTTGTTTTGTGTGGTCAACATTGATAACATTTTACTATATTATTAGTGCTATTTTATAAGTGTTAATATCTATCGAAAGTAACAGTTGCAGATAACATGCCTTAACACAAGGTTTCCAAAACGTTTTAGACCGAAGAAGCCCTTGCAACAGAAAAAAATATATACTGGAGCTTTCATAAATGTCTTTACATTAATATTATGTAAATTAAATAACGACAGTTAGACTTACAGGCATTCAATTATAAAAAAAAAACACACGGAAAGCATCATATGTTCACGCTTAGCCTTTAGCAAATGTCCTTTATTAAGATTTGAACAAATTAGCAAAACTAATTACTAATACTATTTTATAGTGTGAAAAAGAACTAATATTCTAAAACTGCCTCATGGAACTTGAGATAACTATGGCGGAGTCCAAGAGCTCCACGGAGCACAGTTTGAAAAACGGTGCCTTGTAATATGAATACGTTAAACTTAAAGTTTATCTATTAGCTTTAGCTAGATGTCAGATATATATATATAATAGTTCCATATTATTAGATTACCAAACCATTCAATTAGTTACAAATCATTCAAATGCCAAGTGTTCAAATCATTTCACTACAGTGCTAATCGATAGTAAACCTTATTGTTTTGAACACTCTACTAGCTATACTTACACCGAATATTCTACTTGTTTAAAGTCCACCATTGGGAAACAGCACCTTGCTCTTCTTTTCTGGTCGATAGTGGTCCTTATTGGTTCGAATATTTTCCTGGTTATTTCCTTTGAAAAAACGTATTGCCTTTAATGTTTTTACTAAAAAAGAAGTCTAAACATACAACGGAAGATATGACTAAATTATATATTTTTGTATTCGAGTTATGTTTGTAGTGAAAAACACAAACATGAGGAAATGACATTGATGTTATACATTATTGATTTGAAAAGTCAGAATTGTTAAGGCAAGAGATTATGAAGCACGAAGGGTTGACCATCTATCAGCAGCTACTAGAAAATATGCTGTTCAATATTCATATCGAATACCAAATACAAACTGTTCTTGGTGACTCTCGAATGAAAACTCTCGAATGATCATTCGATAGTGTCCATGACTACAATCAACCTCACCCTAAGACACTACCAAACAATGACTAGACTGTCGCCCAAACTTCTTCATATCCGTTTTCACATTATCCTCCCAAGGGCGATCAAATGTCGACGATCATGTTCTTATGTACCGATTTGAGACGATTAACCAGTGTTAAATATGAGAGCAAAGTGATAGACAAATGAAAACAAACAAGATGGTGGATGCATAGACCAAGACGTCAGTCTTGTCTTGTCAGGTTTGCCGGGTAGGGTAGTGGAAAGAGAGTTTCTCTTTTCTCAAACAACTTGGAACACACAAACACACAACTTTTAACTCTGACCTGATGATGATGCCGTTGTAGCATCGAAACATGTAGAAGCTCAAATACGTTGCAGTGACTGCAGCAATATCCAAGGAACAGGGAATTACAGAATACAACGCAAGACAAGTAATATATATGCATGCTTACATCATCTTATCATAACCCTGTTATAGTGCAATTTGACTCAAAAGTCAACCATTTTTATTATGTTTCAAACTTTTTAGATGTTTAAAACTTCTATGATTGTATCATATTTGTCATCATAAGATTAAAGATATCATATCTTGTAATTATTATTATTATTATTACTACAATTTTTTTTTCATTTATGATTAAAATTATAGTGCCTATATTATTATTATTATTATTATTATTATTATTATTATTATTATTATTATTATTATTATTATTATATCATACATCTATGTTTTTTACATGTTAAATTAACACAGATTGTCAACTTTACCAAAAATTGAATTCTATTACTTTTATTAATTATTAATTGTTGGTTAGCAACATAGAGAGAATAATATAATTATCACGATGTTTATCTATTTTAATAAAATGAAGTTTTTTTATTTGTCTGTCATGCGCATTAGCGCGATATCTACCGCACGCAGAGGACTGAAACTTTAAAATTAGTAGCACTTTTGCATAAAACACCTCAAATCTGGAATTCTTAATTTTATATTTTTTTATGATTTATTAAAAACTGGGTCAGAAGAAATAAAATAAAGATATGTTTATTTTGTCTGTCTGAAGCAGAGAAAAGCGTTAGCTGGAATAACGCCAGGTACTTTTGTTGTATTATTATTAGAACCGCGTCTTACTACCCTTTCGGATTATACGCAGTTGCGCTAATGTGTAATGGTAGGGTGATTGTGAGATGAAGTGGAGGACTTACAGTTTAACGTGGGATCCAAACCACAGTGGAGGCCTGGCATTCCATAGTCACAGGTTGTGATTAATACACGTCTTGTCAGAGGTGAAGGAAGGGTTTGGCAATCAGATACACCTGTGCCGGAGCCGAGGATTGAATCCCGGACCCCAGCACACAAGTCCGACACCTTACCCCTAAGACCGCCACGTCACCCAGGTACTTTTGTTTGTAGAATAATATGTAAATCAGTATAATTTTTATATACATATTTATAAATATGTGTATAGATACCACTATGTTTAAATAGAAAAATAGATGACCTGGTGGTCTAGGGGTAAGGTGTCGGACTTCTGTGCTGAGCGTCCGGGGTTCAATCCTCGGTCCCGGCCCAAATTTATCTGATTGCCAAACACTTCCTTCATCTCTGACAAGACGTGTATTAATCACAACTTGTGAATGTGAGGAATGCCAGGCCTCCACCGTGGTTCGGATCCCACGTTAAACTGTAGTTCCTCCATTTCATCTCACAATTACCCTACCATCATACATTAGTGTAAGTGCGTATAACCCAAACGGGTAGTAAGACGCGGTGCTAATAATAATAATAATAATAATAATAATAATAATAATAATAATAATAATAATAATAATAATAATAATAAATAGTAAAATAAATGTCAACACAGTAGTATAGATTTTCAAAGAGAGCATGAAATCATAAATTGATTGTTATTCACATCGAAAATTCTACAGCTCTTTAAATGTTAGCCAAATGCGTCTGAATGAGGAACAGCCAATATGTATGATTCACACTTTTTAAATTAGTGTATTAAAAATCTTTATTCACTTATGCCATCCAGCACTCTATTGCTGAAAGGCCTGCTTTTATTTTATAGCTATTAGGCGTTGACTAATATAGTAAAATATAGGATTGTTGGGTATGGTATTTTTTTCCCCCCAGGGCCTTTAAAGCTAAATCAATTTTTAAACATTCAATTTAATGTTAAGTGTGTGTGTGTGTGTGTGTGTGTGTGTGCGCGCGTGTGTGTGTGTGCGCGTGTGTGTGTGTGTACACACACATATATTTATATATATAGACCCTACATATATATCATTTACGTGACAAACTAGGAACTAGTGAAATATTTAGGCTTGTATCGCCAATATATAAGATGGGCTTTTAAAGAATAAACTAATAATGGTCCCAAAACATGTTATTTTTTATTCCAATTTTATGATTATAACAGCCACAAAAGTTACTATATATACTTTCATGTATTCATATATCAAGTCATGCTATTTGTAACTGTCAATATTTATAAATACTATCAATTCTTTAAGGGTACAAGGGAAAAATTTAAAGAGTTCATTTTTAGCTAAAATAGAACTAGTGTTTCCATCTGTAAGACAGTAATGAAACCATTCTAATTCAGTTTAGATTATGGTTAAAATAGGTATATTACTTACTCCATGGCATTAGGAACTCGAAAGTTCATTGCCGCACTTACTAAACTACGCCACCTATCCTTATCCTCAGCTAGTTCAATCCAGTCCACCTCATTACACACAATATCTTTTAGGTCCAATCTAATGTTATTCTCCCACCTGCACCTAGGTCTTCCCAATGGGCTCTTACCATTGGGTTTTCCAATCAATTCCATAAACACGGTTCTGAATTCTTACATTCGCATTGCATGTCCAGCCCACCGTAATCTACGAGACTTGATTATCCTAACATTATCTTGTAATGAGCGCGGTAGGTAACTCAATAATATGTAACCTCCTCCACTCCGTAGTAGTCTCATCCCTTTTTGGACCAAATATATTCTTAACCACCTAGTTTCCGAACACCCTAAATTTGTTTTAGTCATGTGAGCTAAGGTACTATGTTTCACAACCATAGAGAACAACCGGTAAAATTATGGTTTTGTATATTCCTTGAAAGCTGTCGAAATGTCCACAATTCAACTGACCGAGTAACAGCATGCATTTCCCGGCCGTATTCTCCTTCTAATTTCCAATATAATATCGATATTGCTAGTTAAAATTATTCCTAGATATCTTAGCTCATTAACTCTGTCAAATGATATGTTTTTTGCAGTGATCTCTAAATATCGGCTGCCCAAAAGAGCTAAATCATCTACGGACCTTAGTAGTTGCCTTGTGCCATTTAGTGTCGACCCTCCCCATAATGGCATACTACAAGGCTAGTTTCAAAAGTAATGGGGGAAGTACACATTCTTGTTTCAACAAAAGTGTCTTGATAAGTGACATCCTCCAAACCGTACCCTGTCACGTGTATCAGTCAAATATCAGTCAATTATCTTGACAGGTTTTTTGGGGTATCCCAAGCTTAGCTAAAATTTCACTTCCAAAGTAATATAGGTTCAGAGCGGGGTCCAGAATGTAAAAAGGAAAAAGTATGCAACTTTATTTAATACCAAGATGTTTGGAAGAAAAAAAAAAAAAAAAAAAGAAAA
>CABFWB010000106.1:272731-285424 GCA_902151455.1 Timema bartmani | reverse complement strand
AAAAAAAAAAAAGGAAAACAATTTTGTATTCTTTGCGTTAATCTTAAAAAGAAGGAAAAAGAGAGCGCGCTAACCTAAATAAAATGCTTCCCTCACCCTCCGCCTTTGGATAAATAAACACAAGATCGTTAATGTTCTTAAGGAAATTGTTTGCTCCTTTTCCTC
Organism: Timema bartmani; assembly: GCA_902151455.1. Lineage (NCBI taxonomy): Eukaryota > Metazoa > Arthropoda > Insecta > Phasmatodea > Timematidae > Timema > Timema bartmani. The sequence continues at coordinate 285,259 of CABFWB010000106.1, read as the reverse complement.
TTGGCGAGTGAATGTTTTAATTTAAGAAGATTTTCAGAAAAGAGAGGGAGAGACGTAATCTCGGGAGCTTGGGCTAAGTCCGTGAAAGCGGCTTTACAGCCGGGTCTTCTCCCCTTGAACACATTAGGGCGACCCAAGACGACAGAAAACCACGAATATTTTATGAACCTTAAGATGCTTCAGATGAATAACTTATGCATAACATGACTTGCCTTACCTTAGCCGAGTAGACAGAATGTTATTAGTAACGTTAAATAAACAAGAAACATAATATCCAGTGTCATCTATTTATCATCGTGATAGGAGATTTAATTTTTTTTTAATAGGATGTCCCTTATATGTTTCAAAATGAAGCTCTTAGATGGCTCTGCTTGTTATCACTTTTTAAGCTTAAAAATTAAATAAATGTGTTTTTTTTAAATAGCAAAACCTTTTTAATTCGAAGTCCAAGGAATATCTAAAAATATTCGAAATATCCTAAATTTGAACTAACCATTAATATAAGTATCTAGGAAGCTGGTATACAATAAATCAGTCAACTCAAAATTGTCTATATATAACTTAATCACACATATTTTACATATGTTATATCTTATCTAACACACATAAAAGTAAATACATAAGAAACTAGAATAAGTCAAACACAAATATAAAAACTTGGAAAAAATTGCAGACTTGAATCAAAATTGATGAAAGCCGAGCCAACACATCCCCTATATTAGTAAACCCACCCGCCGCCTGTGTAGAATTTTCCACTTTCTCATTTAATATGTGTTAAAAGGCTAGCCCCAGCTTTGTTTGATATTCTCGGCCTTTCGGGAATAGGAGGGGGGGTGGGGGGGCGGCTAAAGATCGTTAAGCTAGGTTTGAAATAAGTACAATATTGAAAAAAATTAACAATATATATGTCTATATAGGCCTCGAAATATACAAATATTTCCTTCTAAAATTCGAATTAATTTTATTTTTACCATTGATTTAAATATAAATTTAATGGGGAATCATTGTGGGTTTGAATTATCAAATTTTTTGAATAATTCACTGTAAAATCAGCCAGATTCCACTGAAAATTGTATTCCTCGTAACCAAATAATTGCTCATATACACTCCATTCTATCTGAAAGGTGACATATGACACTACGATCATATATTATAAGCTGCGCCATAGTAGAACGATGCAAGGTAAGCCTGCTACCTTTCAGAGTTAACTAAGGGTACATATACATTTTTTTTTTAACTTTAAGGCATTTGTGTGTATTAAATAAGATTTATTTTTGTATTCCTGTTCTGAATATTACTACCCAATCCGAATTGCCCACACTACCGGGTAATGCATGAATGAATATAAGTACCCGAAATTTCGTGGAGGGAAAATGGGGAAACCATTTAGTTTAAAAACATGCTGGTAAAACCAGCCAGGATTAAAGCTCAGACCGCACCATCACGGAAACACCAGTAAAGTCCACACTGAAACCTTTATATGCGTTCATCACCAAGTGGTGGGGGGAGGAGGAGAGTTGGATGGTATAATTCACAGATAAAATAAATCAGACTATGAAACCGGTCTTTGTTCTATTGAATAGGTTAAATAATACAATAGCTAATGAAGCATTTAAATGAGTGTTTGTTCCAATTTTGTCTGAACAAACAAAGTATCCATTTCGAGGACTGTTATCTTAACTAAGCAGTCTGTATTTATTTAGTTTAACGAATGTACTTAATCATTAGAGTTGTTCACGTATTTCTTGCCTTTATTGTAACAAGAGACAAAAATCATCTATAAATTATCTGCTTTCTCTGACCCTGGCCCGTCTCTTAATGTAAATATAACTCTTTAAAGAGCTCCCAAATAATACATAACGCTCTTCCGTCGTGTTCTTGGGCTAGGATTTAAACGAGCCAAGAAGCATCCATAATACACAAACATCGTTATAACTTTTCCCCACCCCGTCTTGGGTTTTTATAGCACCACTTATTACTACTTACTACCTGTTCGGGCTACAAACATATGTACTAATTTACGCTAGTGCATTAGGGATGATGGTTTAATTTACAGGAAATCTACAAACATTTGCGTGGAGGGAGAGGGGAAAAAACCTCAGTAAAACCGACCGTCATCGGCAGTGCAGTGTATTGAGAGAGTCATTCATGTTTAAAGTTTCTTTGTTGAGAGAGAAAGTTAGTTTAATTTGCACCCTTCGTTTACCCTGAAAGGTCGCATGCATACCTTGTATTGTTCCACTATGGTATAACTCAAAAGATAATGTCATAATGTAATCCATCAAGGTAAGACTGCAACCTTTAAGGGTAAACGGAGTGTACATAGACTTAATCACGAAACGAAAAGACAACCTTTCCGAAATACCCCTAACAAATGGGTACCCGGCTTTCCATTCACGATGTATATAACGGGCGAAACGAGATAAATACATAATAATTTAATTAAAGGCTGCTAAATTAAGGAAACAATGCGTAGACGAGAGTCAATTAAGTGTAGGCGACACAAAACAAATTAGACTTAATGACGTGATGAACAAACGATTCAATTAAGGGGTGACCTGGTGGTCTAGGGGTAAGGTGTCTGACTTCTGTGCTGAGGGTCCGGGGCTCAATCCTCGGTCCCGGCACAGATTTATCTGATTACCAAACCCTTCCTTCACCTCTGACAAGACGTGTATTAATCACAACTTGTGAATGTGAGGAATGCCAGGCCTCCACCGTGGTTCGGATTCCACGTTAAACTGTAGGTCCTCCATTTCATCTCACAATCACCCTACCATTGCACATTAGCGTAAGTGCGTATAACCCGAACGGGTAGTAAGACGCGGTGCTAATAATAATAATAATAATGATTCAATTAAGTAATGAATAGAAGGTAAACATAACGGCGAACAGGAAACGCCAAACTTTGTTTATATTTAATAAAGTATTACACTATTTTTATAAAACAAGATTAATTAAGAAAAACTATGTCACACAAAAACATTCAAAAGAAAATATTTACACAGTTTTTTCTATTATTAGTCAACTTAACTACAAATTAGTAATAGAAAATCAACGCTAGTTTTAACTATATAAAAATCAGCACCGGGGTGGAAACGCGAACTAAAGCGTCAGTTTCGTCTTGTCTGATTTGCTGATGCCTTGGAGGTAGGGGTCTAAATCCCGGCATAGCGTGCTGAGGTGGTATATCCTGAATAATCCTCCCATAATCTCTACATGCAAATGCGAGTGCATACCATTACATTCTAACTTCCCCATTTATATCTTATAGGCTATTTGGTGTAAAATAGATTGATAGCCCGCAAGTAGTAAGACACGTATTGTCTGAATTTGGTAGGAAGAAGAGTAGAAGTTGGTTACTAAAGTTACTAAAACAATTTTAATATGTTCATACATCAAGTCAAGTCAAGTCTGCAGCCATCACGTTTGATAGATATTATCAATACCTATAAAATAACACAAATAACAAAGTAAAATGTAATCAATGTTGGTCGCAAAGAAATGTTTGAATTTTCTCTACTGTCCTTTCAACCAAAATCAGAATATAGCACGGATACCGAAACATAGAAAATGTATTTATTTAAATTTATTATTAAATGAAATAATTTTTGTCATAAAACTAGATGACGGAGTATTCGGCATACGTACTAAGTTGTATTATGATAATCTTGAAACATTTTAAATACTAAGACACAAGAAGTTGGATATAAATACAGTGTGCTAGACTGACCGCGACGCCTGGGTTGATTTTAAACTAGTTTACTGATTTTTTTTTATGTTTTACAATTACACTTCGGTTTATGGGAGAATGCCTCATAGCATTAAGGTGTGTGAAAAAGAAAAATGAAAATATTTACCAATAAGAACCTGTATTTGTTTTTACTCCGTTCCCTTAATAAATAAATTTAGTGATAATAAAAATGTACAATTATCTTTTTTGAAAAGAAGCTAGATATTTATTGAACTAATCTAAAATAGAGGTTTACGTCAGACATCCAGCCTTACGGGTGTTTGTTTATTTGTGATCTTTGAGCCAAGTTGAGTCCTTGAACACTGGGGAGTGCTATTTGCAGTCCTCAGTGATAACAGCACTTTCAAGTGAAACAACTCACTTCCAAACTGTCCGTTTTATGCGGGTGGTGGTCTCAAAAATAATTATTTAAGGTACCAGTAATCCCCCCACCCAACTCACCCCTTCACCTCCTTTCAATATGCAAACCTTTTCAGAAAAGTAACTAGTCAACGGTATTTGAAGATTGTTTACAACTAGACGATTTGCAAACATTCACATGTAATTTGTAGTCTGAGTAGGCTTGTTTGTGGAGTTGGGTTTATAAGAAGGGAGTGGAGGGCGCTACCTGAACCTAGATTTGTGAAAGCCAATTTATTGAGATTAGAAGGCAATTTTTGTTTGTTCTGTAGTAAAACCTTCTTTAGGGTGAATTGTTTTTAAAAATGCCTGCTTGATAGCGATGTTGTCACTTGGGACTGCACCTAGCGATACCCGCGTTGAAGGACTAAACTTCTCCTAAGGAGCGCAGCCATTTTAACCAGAAAACTATAAATCTGGTGTATACCATGTCTATGGGCGTGGTAGGTTTTTTTAAAAATAGTAAGTTGCGAGTTTAAACGGTGTATATTTGTCCTTGTGATACTTAAGTTCAAGACCAGGTCGATTCAAACAAGAACTTGTGAGGTGTAAAATAGTTCGGGATGTGTAGTTCTCCGGGTGTCAGGCTGTCAATATGTTATTAATACAAAATTCCCTGTATTTTCAAGGTTCTACAAACATGAGGTAGTAACAATTTTTTAACCTTTTTTAACTCGCGGCGCAATGAACAAGGAACTATAATTTTCAAGGCACACCATCAGTTTTTAAGGAGCAATTTTACCATTAAAATAGCGAGCAATATTGTGTTTAAAAGCTCAATATCTAAAATTTTAATATCCTAACAGTGTTATTTTTAAAAAAACAATGTTGATCATGGATTTAAAAAGATTTATTTGTATTCCTTTAATTTTTTTTTCGAGCTTCAATTTTAGGTTCTCTCGACCCCTGGAAGAAAAAAGTAATGTGATCAACAACAACAAAAATCTAACTCGAACTAGAGATTTTTATAAATGTTGATATTTCATGAGCCCCTGAATCCAAAAAAGTAGTTTTTGCTATACCGTCTGTCTGTGCATCTGCATCTCGGCCTAGAGTCGAAATAATTTTACAGATCAGCTTAAAACTTCGTATTTAGGACTTTTATAAGGTTCCTTAGGAGATATTTTTGAATTAGATATTCAACCCTAAAATTAAGGGTAATTTACTTAAGGGTAAAAATAGAAAAAAGATTTTTTTCAAATCCACTAAAGCGATCTTAATTATATTTTGTACAAAGGCACTGTTTAACATTACAAACTAAATGGAAACTCTCATTTTCCGATGAAAAATTATTTTAAGGGCACTTTAGAAAAGAGGAAATTTCCAATTTTGATCATATCTTCGCTACTATTTGAGATACGAAATATATTAGCTAATACCAGCAGTGAAACTGTACTCTGTAATGAGTTAACAAGACCAATCAACCCCTGCTACCTCCCCTTTCCTGTTAGGGGTCACGCAGAGCGAACCGACCTGGCAATGAATCACGCAAGCTCCCCATACATCTTTTTAACCCCTCCTACTACTTCCCCCAAAAAACGATAATCGTTTCCCTCTGACAAGCTTTTGTGAAGAGGATATCAACAGGTTCGAATTTAATCAACCAATTCTCTGACAGAGATTAATCGTTCCCGTATCAAGTCTTCCCCGGCAGGGCCCGATACACCCTCGAGCCAAAGAAAGCGACAATCCGCCCGCAAGAGCCTCGTGGCTTGATTTGGCGGTTTTTTGTTTGTTTTTTGTCCAACTAGCGTCAATCGTTGCAACGACAGTGGACTCTGCTTTGACTCGAAATAATCTATTTCGGAACCACTTTATTTAATTTCAGGTAAATGATGATGCAGCCCTTTTTATCCACCATTCTTGTTCGCATTTCGTCTGTCTGTCCAGATATTAGTTACATGATTACCTCAAAATGCGAGAACTTGTTTTAACGAAATTTGACAGAGACATCTTTTTAAACAAGGCTGAACGATATGAGTACATATTTTTTTAAATCTGATGTTTTTCTTTTTCAATCACCACGTCTTATTACCTATTCAGGTTATATGCAAATATGATAACAATTAATCAAATGGGGTGGGGATGAGGAAGAAAACATTTTAGACGTAATCAATCTACCCTCATTTTCGTGGGAGGTGAGTGGGAAACCATTTAGGAAAAAGCAGCCTCAGTAGACCCAACCAGGATTCGAAATCCGATCTCCACGACATCAGCAGGCCAGTTCAACACGAGAGTGACGGCTTAAGCCATTCGGCTACTGGAGCGGGTATTATCCGTTTAATTATGGCGGTCGCTCGGAAAGCAACCAGATCTGATAAATAAACTGAACCACGAGCATAGTAATTACTGTTCACTTTTTTATTTTTCCAAATTCCTAGAGCCAAATTAAAACCTAGCTAGAAAGAGTTTGTCTGTTAAAAATCAATTGCTACACGCCATATTTGCTAATTTATAGTAAATATATGAAAATAGTGTGGAAAACACTGTGAAATGTAAGTAACACGATAGGTTGTCTAAAATAGACAGATATATTGATAAAAACAGATAGAAACAAACAAGGGTTTATCTTTATTTATTCATACATTATCACTCTATATCTTCTCTACACCCTTCTTGTTCACCTAGCTATACATAATTATTAGATACATACTCTTGTATATTTTTGTATATATGAGAAGGTATGAGGTAGATCTCATACCCCACGCGAGATTAAACTTGATTTTCACACGCCTTGGATTAATCACACAACTTTTGGAAGGTACCGGTACCTTTACATAATTTTCACTCAAAAACTATTTCCCTGACTTAAAAAGTTGTATTTGACTTAATTACAGCTTTTGACCAATATTGTTCATTAGGTTGATTTATGCGAAGAGTGGGCCTAGAATACTTCTCGTTCACACACACGCCTACAACCCTAAATATGTTAATACAATAAAACTCTCAATTATCCGCGGGCGGATTATACGCTTTGCTGCTTAACCTCGGCATTGCCAACCACAGGGAATACGTTTTTTGTAAAACGTCACGTTGATGGAAAATACAGGGCTACCGAATTTTGTACTCGGTAAATCCCTAGGGAAGGGATAGTAGCCAGAGAGGAAAAAAGTCTATGCAATAGGGAATCCGCTGGAATAGACTCATAACCGGCTTAATTATTTTGGAACAGGAAGATGACGCGCTCCTATCTGAAAATTTGATGTTATGGAAAATACATAGTGGAATAAGGAAGCAGCTGCGATAAAGCAAAAAAAACTAATACAATCTTTTTAAGTAATGTATCCATTTTAAGTATACGGTACATTGAGTCAAAGTGTTTTTTTTTAATTATCTTAGTGCGTGAAATATAATGATGTGTTCACAAACGCAATCACGATAGGTGAGTACTAAGTTATAATTGAATGTGCTACGATCTCTTGTTTTACTAAATACGCGGATTATCCGCGGTTTTGGGTTGTCCGCTGCACTCGTCCCCTCCATTACCACGGATAATCGGAAGTTAACTGTACGTATACTTCGTCAAATATTATTCAACATCTATCCTAGAAAAGTGTTTTTTAAGAATTGTAAGGGCGTGTATCTCCTTGCTCCGTACAAACTTTTCCAAACTTCGCATGTCAGCCAGACTAAATTTATTCTCATCTTGGACATATAGAGAGAGAGCGAAACACGATTGAGAAGACCCAATTCATATTTTATTATTATTATTATATATTTTCTAGAAAATAAAAAAAAATTGTGAAATGAAATAATGTACACTTTTGCAGAAACATTCCACCAAAGAGCATTAATGTAATAATATACAGTGTTAGAGAAACCTTGAATTATTATTATTATTATTATTAGCCGCGTCTTACTACCCGTTCGGGTTATACGCACTTACGCTAATGTGCAATGGTAGGGTGATTGTGAGATGAAATAGAGGACCTACAGTTTAACGTGGAATCCGAACCACGGTAGAGGCCTGGCATTCCTCACATTCACAAGTTGTGATTAATACACATCTTGTCAGAGGTGAAGGAAGGGTTTGGTAATCAGATAAATCTGTGCCGGGACCGAGGATTGAACCCCGGACCTTCAGCACAGAAGTCTGAAACCTTACCCCTAGACCACCAGGTCACCAATGAAACCTTGAAGAAAATTGGAGTATCTTTGTTCTAAGTAGCTTACTCCATAAAAAATATATGTTTGTTTGTAGCTAAAAAAATATTATTATTATTATTATTATTATTATTATTATTATTAGCACCGCGTCTTATTACCCGTTCGGTTTATACCCACTTACGCTAATGAGTTTAACGTGGAATCCGAACCTACGGTGGAGGCCTGGCATTCCTCACATTCACAATTTGTGATTAATACACATCTTGTCAGAGGTGAAGGAAGGGTTTGGCATCAAGAAAATATTGGTTTTATAAAAGTATATTCAAGATTGAAATATTTTTAATTTTAACAGTACCACAAATTTACAATGTTAAGTTAATTCGTATCTCAAATGGTCACCGATATATGGTCAAACTAGGAAATTTCTGCTTGTGTAAAGTACCCAGTCACTTTAATGGGTAAACTAGAATTTCTATTTTGTTTGTAATGGTAAACAGTGTGTGTACAGAATGTAGTAAAAATCTTTAGAGCGGATTTTGAGAAAATTGATTTTATTAGACGTTTTGCCCTTCAGTAAACTACCTTTAGGGTTGGATATCGAATTTAAAAAAAAAACTCGGGGGGACCTTATGAACACGCTAAATACCAAGTTTTGGCACCGATGGGTAAAATGATTTCGGCTCTAGTCCAAGATATAGACAGACAGACTGCGGGAAACGTCAACATTTATCAAAATTTTGGATAAGATTTTTTTTTTGACGATCACGATCCCGCTCTATTCGAGGAGTCATAGAGAAAGCAAAAAAGAGGGCACTAAAACTAAATTATTCTCTCACACCTCTAGTTGAGAACCACTGCCCTCGAAATATTATGTCCGTGCTTGGTCCCACCTACAGTCCAAGTTTCATAGGAATGGCCTTTTCTAATATCTAGAAAAGTTACTAGAACAACTACCACGCATTCATACGTCAAATCATACAATAAGAAGCTGTCATTTTTGATTGATATTATAAATATCTTTTATAATAACACAAAATTAGTAAAATGCCCGAAAAAAGTTTATATTTTGTATCAAGCCCTTTCTATGAACATTGTACCATACCGCTATCTTTAGTATAATTTACACTCTAAATGAGACATTTCTCGAGTAGTACTACTAGTAGTAGCATTCAAGTGAATGCTAGCTTTTGGCCAATTGTTCATTAGCTTGATTTATGCGCTAGTAGTATTCCTAAATGGCTTCTTGTTAACACACCCTTACAGCCGTAAATATGTTACTCTGTATTTATTGTTCAACGCTGTTCCACCTTTACCCTAGAAAGATGTTGCATGGCTATAATAAAACCCGCTGAAAGCCTAGCCAGCCCTCTTGCCCTCTTCCCCTCCCCGCCCGAACAGTTCNAAAAAAAAAAAGACATTACATTTTATCTTTGACATTTGATGTTATTTTGCGCTTTTCAACTCACTTAATCTTTCGTATGGTATATCATCCGTCTTTTATAGCTTGTTAAAATGAGACGTAAGGTTCGGTGGAATACAATATTAATGAAACACGAACATTATATTTTGTCTTTAGGTCACATTTACATATAAATATATGGTTTTTTATTTTATATTTAAAAATAATTATGTTTTGAGACTCTCTTTTGTAGAAGTTCAAGCAAGTACCGTTTGTAGGCTACTTGAAAATGTAATTTGTCTTCAAAACTATTTATAATTTACAGAAACTATATTATAAAGAGAAATAATGTGAATTAAAAAAAAATTACCACCATTTAGTATGTAAAACAGCTATGGGGGGGGGGGGAAACCTCCCAAGTCCTTAAAAATCATTTGGTCGGAATCTAACCCCAGTCTGTCAGTTCAGACTAAGTTGTAAAAACCACAATGACAACCTTGTCAGGTATTAAAATATAGGCCTATATAACAAAAATATAATTTGCCCACGGCTTCGCTCGCATTAAACAATACAACAAAACATTCGACAACTTCAAATTCTAGAAAAGAATGAAACTTCAAGAACAGTCAGTGTTTTATGTGCGTACGTAATTCAAGAAGAAACACGGACCACACCACAGCTCATATCGCGTGCCAACTTAATCTTATGTATCCGCAATACCTGCCGAGACGAATATTAACTGAATACGCACAGTTTGTTCGACACTACCTCGCTCGCTGATGAGCTAGCGTGATGGTATATAGCCTACCATGGTTCTTCGAAAAATAACAAGTACAACAGAAGTCGTCTCGATCCGATGATTGTCTCAATCCCACAAATCATAGTTGTTTTTAGCGCCGCTTATATGCTTGTGTATGTAATAATTACGCTAATGATTCTAGGGTTGAGGAAGTTAATATTTATAGGAAGTGTACCCTAATTTTTGTGGAGGGAGAGTGGAAAAGCGTTTAGGAAAAAAAAAACCTCAGTACACCCGAACGAGATTCGAACCTCTATCTCCCCATCATCAGCAGTCTAGTCTAGTTTAACACGAGAATAGCACGTTAAGCCATGCGTCCACCGAAGTGGGTGAATCTAGTTACAGGATATTCCCCTGAAATGCACATGCATAGCTACAAGAGATAAAATTAAACCCCTTGCTTTCCCTCGAATACACAAGTTAACGCAACGGAACACAGCTACAATATATCGCATCTGCTCGAGAATTCATGTTCCTCCTCAATATGCACGCAATTTGTCGGTTAAATCAAACATCGTGCAGAACCATTGAGGCGGCAGTACTAAGCATGCTATCTGACAAAGCTTCATTGTTCCGACAACTTTACCTTCTAGGCCAAACAATGCCGGTATTGTAGGAGTATAGGAGCAGCCAATAGGAGCGCGCAACAAAGTCAGGCACGTGTAACCTTCGGAGCAAATTATTACCCCATACTCTCCTTAACATAACCTGAGCCTGTTATTGTTGGTGTCTACTCAAATGTCCTTAACACATCAACGTGTTAGTTTGTACCACACCATGACGATATTGTAGTCCAGACCATTCGTGCGCTTAAGGCGATTTAAGCCCCACTAGTTTAGTTTTAAATAATGTTTTTGCATTATTGATAGTTATATATTTTAGAAGGTTTTTTGTTCTTTGCATCTTTTTTAAAAACTTATATTTTGATTTACAAACTAGTAGAAGTACCCGAGCAACGCTTTTATTTGATTTAAACAGAAAAAAATATCTAATTTTATTTCTTCCGACACGATTTTTAATAAAAAAAATAAATAAGAAAAATCTTGCTTCGAGGTGCACATGTTCGTACACAGAGGCTATTCCTTTTTAAATATGAGACTACTGCGTGCTAAAAACATCGCGCAATGCTCATGAAAGATAGAGAGAAATGATACAAAAACTTTTACTTTATTAGTATAGAAGATATTAACTGATGAAATAAAGTTGGTGTTCGTAAACTTATGGAAATGAAATTCGAAACACATGTTTTATAAAAAAAACAAAGTCTCAATCAATATTATATTATTTATATTGATCTGTATTTTAAAACCCCTCTGGGTTTTAGCATTTAATCACACCAATAACTTTTGGATGAGGAAGATACATACTTTTAAAAACAGATGTGCCAAAATTATGTGGAAGGGGTGTGGGAAACTACTTGGGGGGGGGGCTGAATCAGTAAACTTACACCCGGCAAAGATACGAAACCCGGACTTCCCCTCATCGAAAAGAAAAAAACTAGATGGCTTGAGATTTATTCCAAATGACAGGTTTTTAACCAAATTAAAATATGAATGTATGGTTCTCAAAGATTTCCGGTATATGAGGGTGTTTTTTAATAAATGAGTCCCACCTCTGGTTCTACGCAAATGTGAGTAGATTACCTCTAAAAAAAGGTGCTTCTTTTTTCAACACTACTCCATTAGAGTAATTATCATAGCTATATCCGTATAACCTGAACAGGTGTGAACAGATGTGATGATAACAAACATACAAATAATAAATAATTAAGTGTTTTGTTTTTTAAACTTTACAGCAACCAAATTGAAATGTTTTGACAACTCCACAAGAAAGCTACACAGTCCCCTACATGTCACAGACTGTTTCTCCCAAAAAGCTAGGGAAATAAAATCCTATTTACTACAGATATCGACAGGTCCCCCTCTCTCCCCATGAAATGACAAGGAAGAATGCGCCTTTACCCGCAAAACTGACGTACGCGCGAGCCCTATTCTTTACTTCCACGCTTCTTCGCCCATTTCACAATATTTCAAATCTTGATGCAGAAAAAAAAAAAAAAAAACCATGTGG
>CABFWB010000106.1:227364-271012 GCA_902151455.1 Timema bartmani | reverse complement strand
GCGTTACGTGGTTTATGAATAGCCCCTCACCTGAAAGCCAGATCAAACGAGTCTGAAACCTTTTCCTCGCATGTCTGGCGGTACGGGTGTCTAGTGTTCGTTTTTTAGCACCGCGTATTACTTACCTGTTAAGGTTATACATATGTACTAATTACTCTAATGAGCTAGGGATGAGTATAGTTGAATTTAGATGAAGTGTTCCCGCATTTGGGTTGACGGAGAGTAGAAAACTATTTTGGGAAAACCACCCCTAGTACACCCGAATGGGATTCAAACTTTGATCACCCTGTCGACAGCAGTCTAGTCTATTGCAAGAACGACCCCTTAGACTATGCAGTCACCGAAACAGGTGTCTCGTGTGTTGAAGACATTTTAAACAGCTTGTTGAAAATGACGCACGCATGTGAAACTGCGTTGAGCTGTGTCGAGAGACAACATTAATATATATATATATACACATTCACGTTGTTTGAGGACTTTGATTATATCGAAACAAAGCTCATAATAAACTAACTTAACCAAGGACAGTGCGAATAGTTCTACACACCTCGCTTTAGTGCCTATATAAACCACTTGTTAATTGGATGAACTTGTAAAGAAACACACTCAAATTTTTAAACAGGGTTGCCACTATTTTCTTACCACCAAATTCCCCGTGGTTTCCCGGCGCGTTGTAGCCTTGTTATAAGAAGAACCTTACCAAAAAGCTAGAAAAGCTACTAGATAAACTTTCACGTCTTCATACATCAGGTTAAGTGATTTTTTGCTGTCACTTTTGATGGATAGTCTCAACACCTATAAAGAACACACTAATCATCATCATCATCATGATGTACAGTTTCCTTACACTGGCAGAGTCTGTCCCAAACGTAAGCTTCTCCATGTATTTGTTCTCCCACCACCTTTCTTCCTCCACGCAGGCCCAATCCACTCCTCTCCACATTCCCTTTATCCACCTGTTTCTGGACCTTTCTCTTGTCCTCCTGCCCGCCACCTCCATTTCAAGCATCCTCCTCGCAATCCTCCACTCTTCATTCCAACACACCAATATCCATGTTGACCACAAAAAAAAAAGTATTTTTTTTTAAAAGGCCCTTCTTATGAAAAATGGATTCTAGTAAATAAATTAATCACTCTCAGTATCAACCGGGAATAAAACGAGGATGCGCTACTAAGATATCCGTTGGATTCGTGGCAATCGTTTGACGAAAAAAGTAAATGGTCCCAATATAGTTTGAAAATACACTTAAGACTTATCCAACGATCAGGGATTCACCCGCTCACAAAAAAACACTAAGTTTGAACTATTAAAAAAAAAAAAACTTCAAGGTACGTCATTTGCATATCTTTGGAGCGAGAGAGAGAGAATTCTGGTATCACAAGAGCTCCTTGAATCTGATTTGAAATTTAAACTTCCATTATTTTAAAAAAAGAACGAAAGATATATATATATATATATATATATATATCTTTGTTATTTACGAGTAAATATTTTCAAAGTCATTCTATTTTACTTTGTTTTTTGTTGTTGGGCGTAGTCAAGGCGGAGTAAAAGTGTTCGCACAGCCCCCCCCCCTCTATCGCTTTCGAACAGTTCTGGGGCTTCGGTTCTTTATTGATTCGTTTTAAAGAGTTCCTTGCCGGAGACTTGAAAACAGTAATAACAGAGACGAAAGTTTTAATTTCCATCTGGAATTTCTTTTCTCTCTACTTGTAGGGGCCTATTTAAAAATATATTATATATATTAATATACTTATGGATTCGAAGGTCCTATCTCTTTTACACACACACACATAGTCCTATGTGCATATACACATAGGCCTATGTGTGTGTGTATGTGTGTGTGTGTGTGTGTGTAAAAGGGATAGGACCTTCGAATCCATAAGTATATTAAAGATTCGAAGATTCGAATTAAAAAAAGGTTCAATTTATAAAAAAATAATCGAAATTTGTTTTGGAGCTCTTATACTACCTATCGATGGCTTAGAAAAACGTAATTAGAGAAAAGTTAGCGACCATACCCCATATTATTATAGGCCGATGTACTAATTGCTCTAATGTTATACATATATATGAGGAAGGTTGAATCAGATTAAGTATACTCGAATTTACGTGGAGGAAAGGTGGAAAACCATTTAGGAAAGATTCACCTCCAGTACACCCTACCGGGATCGAACCTCATCTCCCCGCCATCGGAAGTCTAGTCTATTGCGAGAAAGACTCCCTAAACCATTCGACTACCTTAGTGGGTCATATAAATGTTATAGTGTAAGCGTTATAAATTTAACATTATGTTAATATTTGGTCACTATTTATATTTTATTGCTATAAACTCGGTTTTCAGTATGCCTACTTAGTAACACAAGTTTAAAAAAAATGTAAATACTTTAAAATTAAATTATATGAAAAAAAGTTGGCATTAGTGGCAAAATATATATTCCAGCAGGTCTTACTATTCGTCCGGGCTATAGGCCCACAAATTTGAATGGCTTTAATGGAAGGAAAATAGAGCTATAATTTAGAATAAATGTAGCCGCAATCACGCGGAGAGAATGTGAAAACCATTAGGGAAATCAACCCTCCATAGACCCAGCCTGTATTCCAGCCCCGACCCAAAAGCATTTCTGCCAAAAATAATTTTAAGATTTGTTGTGTTACACACTTACATGTAAATATTTTCTTTATTTATAATTGTTTTTTATTATAAAAATATTGTTTATAAAAGGTTCGAATTAATAGCAAAATTAACATTTTTTTGGTAGTATTTACATAAAATGTAAAACTATTGTAGGTATTTTATTTTACTTGACATAAGATATTATGATGGATTAATTATACAAGGTATTATATTTGTTAATTATAGTTTTAGCCGCATCTAAATATCATATTCTCTTAATTGAAAGATGACACCTGGGCACGGGAATCGAACCCGGGACCTTTGGATATTAGCATTGGTGTACTAATCCAAAGGTCATGGGTCCGATTCCCGTGTACAGATGTCATTTTTCAAAGAATATGATATTTAGATGCGGCTATAGCAATAGCTTGGTTATTCAATCCACCATGATGTGCGCATTCGTAAATTGTAATTGTACTTTTGGCAGTATAAAGCATTACCGAGTCGAAGGTGGCTGCGTCAACTGATAACTCGTGATCTTAATTGATCACACATTTGTAGCTGATGATTTCTGCATGGCCAACATAAAATCTGCCTAAAAGTATGAGTGAAGAATGACCTTTAAACAAGGGACGACTCCTGGATAGCTCAATGGTTAGAACAGTGGAGTACTAAACCCAAACTCCAGGGCTCGATTCCCATGTGCAGGTGTCATTTTTAAATTTAAAGAACATAAGATATCATACTTTTCATGATTTGTTGTTTCAATTAGTTTGTATTTGTAAAGTATTTCATGCATAGATGTGGAGAAAGAGAGATAAATATAACCTAGATATTCGCTGTACTGTGAATCTAATGTCAAAAATGCGTCCATTTCGTACACGCATTTGCATATTTCAATCGAGGAAGAGCTTCCATTCTACCCTAAACACGACGGGAGTATTTGGGAACCATACTAACACTGAAGTAGGGCACGTGACGTTAACATACTAACGTTACTTAGTGCAAATACAGCTTCCCGCACATTGCAACGCTGGTCCCGTCATCTAAAGCGTCAGTATTTTTTATATAGCGTAGCGAGATTCTATTTTAGCTTGACAAACTGCTGTTTCGTATGTTCGGATGTTTGTTCCACGATACGTGTAATGTGTGTGGACAAATTGTAACGAAATTTAGGAGGGGCATTTTTTTGAACCTAGGCCGAACAACGCATGTACATAGTGTTTCGATCTAGTTATCAGTTTCAACATGGCGGCCGTTCAATATATGTCAGTTTGTTCCGATATTCAGTAACTGCCGAATGCGTGGACCAATTTTAACTATATTTGGCAGATACATTCTTTGAAAACTATTCTGAACGAATCATGTACATTGTGATTACCAAGGAAGCATATAAGCAACTTTAAATCCAATGAGAAAATATAGGAGATATTTCATGTTTAAATCTAGATAGAAATCTTGATAATGTTTTAACGATAAGAATATGGAGGAAGCGAGGAATATTGTTTAAGGAACTACAAGGCCTACGTTCGAAACTCAGCCGGATGCACTGTGGTTTTTCCTTTATGTGAATACAGGCATATTTCCTATAACTTCCCCCCCTCATATCTACACCATTAATTAGGGGATTAATGATATGTTATGTTAAAACGTATGAAATATTAAATCAATTCCTCAGGGACAAGTTTAAGTGACCAGATTATGAAGCAGTTTTTAGGAAGAAAATCAAAACAATGTATACATTTTAGTGTGGAAAAGTTAAGTTACAAAGCTTGGATTTAAGTTTTTATTTTAAATTTATTTCAAAACACAAATCATCGCAATTTAATAAAAAAACACATATAAGACTACACCTATTATCTGTGATAATTACTGTATAGAAAAGATGAACTAGCGTTAAATGAACTTGACAAATTAAAATAAATATAGCTGCATTTACTACTTAATAGTTATCGATTCATTTAGTCCTTTCAAAACGAAAAAAAAAGAGAGCTTTTTATCTACCAACTTTAAAAAATAAATTTATTTTCATTTGACAATTTGTATGTAATTGTTCGGCTGTGAATGTGTTATGTTGATATTAAACTGACAAATCCATTGAAAAATAAATTAATAAGATTAGTTTCTAGTCATTTCTGATTTAAAAGGATCCTGTTCATAATAACTCCCTTCAATGTAAGACAAACATTTATGATAAAATATTAACGTATTTTCATGACAGTAACAATAATGGCAAAATAGTGTAATATAAATGTTCGTAGATAATTAACTAGCCTAATCATGAAATGTCAGCTTTTAAAATTTAATTAATCGATTAATATATTTTATTAAAAACAATACAGCATTAAATTAACACGGTTGGCAAATTTATCTCAAACTTATATTTACACTATTTTATTTTTTCGTTCGGTGGGGTAGCTTTAGTAAAACAGAAACATAAACCCTATAGAAATGTATTTTAAACACACACAAAGAAAATTGAAATAATATTAAGAATCATATTCATGGCATATTATAAATAATGGAGAAATGGTCTATTTAAACAATAATCGGCCGGTCGGTATAGCTCTATTGTGAGCTGACGCCATGCATTTTTTTAGGGGAGGGGGAGCTTGGGGGTTTGTGCCGTTATTAACAAAAAACTACAGATAAATAAAGATATATTAAATATAGCGGAAGGCGATTCCCAAGGATCCCAATTGGAAATGTGATTGTTTTGTAAGCTTGTAAAAACATTATTCCATATTTGTCGTACGAATAAATGAAATTTAATTTACCACAAATTTATAATAATATAAAAACTGTTCAGTGGCCACAAGGTCTATGGTACTACTTTCGCAATAGACTAGACTACCGATGATGAGGAGATCGTGGTTTGATTCCAGTCGGGTGTACTGACGGTGGTTTTTCTTACTCTCCCACTTTTTCTCGCCATGAAAATGCAGGTATACATATTCTATAAACAACCTTCCTCATCTCTAACACATTAGCAAAATTAGTCTATAAGGGAGCAGCCCGTATGGGTAGTAACACGCATGGCTAAAAAATAATATTTTTTAGAAAAAATATTCAACCTTTTTTTTTGTTTAAAATAAAAAATCAATGCAAATATAAAAATGCTCTCTATTATAAAGCGAAATAGTTAAGTAGTTTGACTTTGTTTGCTCGGCGCGAGTAGATATATTGTTAGCTTTGTCCGCTCATGCTTACCAAGATTTCGTGTGAAGATTTATTTTTAAAGCATCGTGTCTTACTAACCGTTCGGGTTATACGCTTATGTACTAATTATGCTAATAGTTTTGAGGGATTAGAAGGGTTATATTTAAAGGAAGTGTACCCGCATTATAGTGGAGGGAGAGTGGAAAACAGATTTTGACAACTCCCTCCCCCCAATAAACCTGACCGAGATTCAAACCTCGATCTCCCATTAATTTGCAGTCTAGTCTACTGAGAGAGTAGCACGTTAGATCATATGGCCACCAAAGACGGTAGCATGTAAAGCTTACTAAACAATGTTTCTTAAAGATTTAACTTAGAATACGGAACGATTAATATATAATATTCCTTCTCTCACCATCTAGAAGTATAACGGGTAAAAAACAGGAACCATACCAAGTCTGGCGCTGAATAAATAGTTTACTAATCCCAGAACTAAAATATTCAATAGACGTTTCATGGCCTACCAGCGCTCAGAATATATAAATGTAAAGTCAAAACCACAGTAGCGCGATGTTAGCGTAATAATAATCCCGGATTCCAGGCCACAGATAAAAAAAAAACTCCCACTCTCCCGGTAATAATACCATCCGCGGCCCTTATTTTACGCCGCCGCTTGACAGATTATAGAGAGCCGGTCGCTCTGGACGTGATTTGTTTGACGGAGATTATTCATAGCGTTACCTGCTTCGTTCACTAAAGAGTACTCCCCCTAATCTCCACCCCTTATACTCCACCATTACACATGAATGTCGACAATAGAGCTGTTCATTGGTCTTGCGGGTGATGTGGGGACGAAACAGCTCCTTCACTTTAGATGGCGTTGCACTCATAGCAGTATTAGCGTGAATATGCGGAAAATCCGTACGAGTGGTCAGACGCGAGGCACGGAAAAAAAAGCAGTAGTAAAAAAAAATTAACGCCATGTTTGATCCCAAGAATAATGTGTATGACTTTAATATATAAGGCCAGGGTACGATCCCGGCCAGATACGTTCTGTTTATCCTAAAGCCTGGTATGCACTTGGAAACATTATTTGCCAACTTTGATCGGAAACTGTTTCCCCATGTTTGCCAACAGTTTGCGAGTTGTTGGCAAACATGGGAAAGAGATTGTTTGGAAACAGTTAAAAACTTGTTTTGCGTCCAGACCACAATGATAAAACATTGTTTCCCGTCTAGAGTTCAGATGAATGAAAGATGTTTGCCAAGAAGGCTTCTGCTATTGATTGTGCTTAAAAAAAAATAGTGTGCTCTCTTCGAAATTGCCCACGAAGAGCCTTTAAAAAAAATCCCACTTCATTCGAACCAACCGAGTACTTTTCGCCTATTTCATTGTAGACATCCCGTTTTTTAGGCGATTTTTAGAGTCCACGGATGTCACATCTAGAGATGCGAAAAAAAAAAATATCTAAACTTTATTAAAATCTGTATTTTTCTTTCGATACTAATATTTTTAGTCGATACTTTTACTCATATTATTACTCACACTCCGGTATCGAATTGGTACCGAAAGAAATTTTTTTTTTTTTTTGCTATCTTCACTCATGGCCCATGCTGAGATAAAATATTTACTAGGGTGGTCTGGAGAGGAAGAAAAAATGACAATATTTCTCAATACTCACTCATTTTCTGCATGACAAGCAAGAAGCAACTCCAGCATTCAGGGCCGTATGTTAGAACTTGACTAAGTGAATGCTTTGTTGACACTAGCGTGGGTTTGCTTGCGTCATCATAAGTTAAAAGGTGGAGAAGCGGTAGTGTGCTCGGGACCACACTATCGGTCCACTAAGCATTCACTATACGGTCTTGCATTCCAACTTCAATCTCTTTTATCTTTTCATAATTCATAGCTGTTCTTTCATCTTTGTTTACCAATACAGCCTCCTGACTGGTTGACACAAGAGTGGAGACTAGCCTACTTAACACCCCCTTCCTTTATTAATGAGTACGGTCATCACAAACTAAACAAAATAAGATTTTGTAGGATCACAATAAGTTCGGTCTACTCAAGGTGCTCCAAGCAGACGAAGCAGGAACGTTTATGTGCAGATGAGGCATGGCATGGCGTCCATTCTTATATTGCTTGTCAATAGTCAATAATCTATCTTGATAGAGTACAGAAACGACGAATGGAGTTAAAAAAAAGACACCTCCCAAGAGTAAATTATGAAAGTTTTTTTAACAAGTTGGAACCCGCCTCGGTGGCGTAGTTAGCTAACGCGCTAGTTTCGTCTCGAAATAGACTGCCGAGGACGGGGAGATCGAGGTTCAAATCTCGATCGGGTGAAGTGAGGGTGGTTTTTCCTAAATTGTTTTTCAGTCTCCTTCCACGCAAATACGGGTTAACTTTCTCTATATTCAACCTTCCCAATTTCTAACCCGTTAGCGTAATTAGTACTTATGCGTATAACCCGAACGGTTAGTAAGACGCTGTACTTAAAAAAAAAATCTTAAATAGCGTAAAAACATCTGGTAAAATTTGTTTTACACGATTTAAAACCATTATAATTTTCAGTGTTTGAATAAAAATGAAAATACAATGATGATGCAAAATTGAGATTTTTTTTGTAACACAATGTCTTACCTGTTCAGGTTGTACGCCTATGTACTAATTACACTAATGGGTTAAGGATTATAAAAGCTTAATTGAGATAAAATGAACCCGCATTTGCGTGATGGGAGAATGGAAATCCGTTTAGGGAAAACCACCCTTAGTGCACCCAACCGGGATCGAACCCCAATCTCCCTGTATTTGGCAGTCTAGTCCAACACGAGATTAGCGCGTTAGACCACGCGGACACCGAGGCGGGTAAGAGATTATTAATACTAGATAAAAAAACATTTTTCAAGATTAAAATGTCGATATCGATACTTACTGTTATCGACACTTTTCTTTCGATACTAGCACGGGATCGATATTTTTCTTCCGATACTTTTAATGAGTACAGTATCTATACTTTTCTTTCGATACTAGTAGGTTATCGATATTTTTCTTCCAATAATTTTAATGAGTACAGTATCGATACTTTTCTTTCGATACTAGTAGGGTATCGATATTTTTCTTCCAAAACTTTAAATGAGTAGAGTATCGATACTTTTCTTTCGATACCACATCCCTAGCACATCCCACAACAATGTGTTTGTGTGAAATATCTCTATAAGTTCCAGTATCCTTTCGGTTGGTCACGACATGACAAATGACAAACCCGGTACTGATGTAATCTCTGTGAATAATAGAAGCAAACTGGCCCACGTTGTTTGTTGCCGGGATTGTAGGCAAACATGTCCAGACACGGAAACATTGTTTCTTGTAACTCTTTTTAAATGGATGACAAGAAACATGTTTTCTTCTTGAGAAACACGACTATTTGTTTCCAAACTGTTTAAAAACTGTTTCCCATTGTTTCCGTCTGCAAGCAATGTTTCCGGAGAAATGTTTCCTAGTGCGTAATAGGCTTAAGATAATATGGCAGGCTTATCTTGACGGATTACACTTCACCCCTATCTTATAAGCCATACCATAGTGGAACCAAGCAAGGTAAGCTTGTCACTTTTCAGAGTAGTAATGGAATTGTTCAATCAAATTTTGTAGGAATCGTTCACTTATACTCATGATATTTGGCATATTGGTAGAGATTTTTATGGAAAATAAAATAAGATATAGGTCAACTACTCCATAACAGATGGTGCTCAAATTTAGTTATTTGCAACTATCCTGAAAACCGATCATTTTATCAAAATCTGTGTCATTATTAGAGTTAACAAGGACACAATTCTCTATAAAAATGTTTATTACAATTGTTTGATAACTTTAACTGTTTTCATGCAACAACACAATTAATGATTGATACGGAACACTACCAGTTGTGTTTGCTAAATTGAAGACCTGAGCATTCATTATAAGTGGGCTATCGACCATTTTGACAAAAATGAGTTGTTGTTTTTAGCCATTTCGGGTACTTTGGTGCGGGGAATTCAAATCTGCCATTGAAATGGCTGTAAGCCCACTTTAAATGCTGTAAATGTTCATTTAAAATTTTAGACCCATCTACTTTGTAAGAATTACAAGTGGGCTTAGAGCCAAGCATCCAATAGGAGCGTTGATTTCAGTTAGAATTATAAGTGGGCTTAGAATAAAGTAGCCAATAGGAGTGCTGCTGCCAATAACATGCCATACAAAACAAAAACACACCTAGAATTTAAAATCATTGTAATTACATGCTATTTTTTTTAAAGGACAGTAAGCTTTTTTTTAATGAATATGACATGAAAGTAGATTAATATTGCTGTAATGTATAATAAAGTGCATTATATAAATACACCGTTCTACAAAGCTCACTTTTAATCCAATACTTTTTTTTTTACCAGCCCACTTATAATCTTGTGCAGTAACCTTTTGACATGGCCAATTTATTTATTTTTTTCATTATGTATTTGTATTCTTAATGTATATTTGGTTTAATTAAGCAACGTATGAAACCTAAAAAAACATATAAATTATGTCATAGATTAGATAACTACATTAAATAAAAATATACTGCAAAACTAAACTTTGTTTTTGCTCTCCTGAAAAACAAGAAAATAGTCGATTGCCCACTTATAATTTTCAGGTCTTTAATTATGCTCACTGATAAATCCTATCCAATGTATTAAATCACTTCAAAAGTAAGAGAAGAATTACTATACAGGTTATTAATCGAAATACTAGTATTGTATATCATATTATGGTGTTATACCCGATATAAGAAAACGTACCTACGAAAAATAATACATTTAATGTCATTTACAAAACGAAAGTAGCCTAAAGAAAAGACTCCACCACTTTCTGATTCATAGCACTGTCCATCATCGCATGAGCATAATCTAGTATATTTAAGATTTTCAGGATCACATGATCATTTTATGCCACAGACAACAAGGCAGTTACCCACTTCGGTGGCCACATGGTCTAAGGAATTACTCTCGCAGTAGACTATACTGCCAATGATGGAGAGATCAAGGTTCGAATCTCGGTCGAGTGTACTGAGGGTGGTTTTTCCGAAATAGTTTTCCCCTCTCCCGCCACGCAAATGCGGGTAAACTCAATATATTTAAAAAAATGGCATTTGTAGGAAATAATTTCGTGACATGCCACGGACCTACTTGTAACAAAATTACGTTCATGGCTAGGCCCCTGTAAAATAAATTCCTGGTCAGTTCTGAAAATCTGTTCGCTAATATAATTTGTTGACTGTGCCTGTGTTAATAGCCATTGGAGAAGTGTCATTTGAAACTGCTTTCTCAATAGCTTCATCAATGTCTTCATTAAGTGCTAAGATAATATCTCGTCCTTTTTGGTGAGCTTTAGTCCGGGAATACAAGCTATCGATTTCTCCTTCAATTTTATTGGGCTAGTTTGGCTTTCCGAAAACAAAAAACCAATTGAACAACGCGTGAATCACACCTTTTACAAAGGACAGACCACTTGAACACGGGCGCTACAAATGGAGTTTATTGAGAATCAGTAATGAAATACATAAGCTCTGCAAACACAATGATGTGCGCTGTATTTTGTTCACTCGGGTTACCTCGAATCTTCCTTGCTTCATTTTAAAGTTTTATAAGGCATTTACTATATTGCTTTGCATATAACGCTAACATGGCCCTAGAACTGAGATTAAATGATTGACTACTGTTTTGTGTTACTAAAGCTACTTCTCTAACATGAACATCTGGCCCTATTTTGATCTAGCCCCACAATGAGCAGATGGATCATCCATCTGATTAGAGAAAGAACACATGCATTCCTGTTTGGATGAGTGTTCGACCCGGTTATTTTATTGCTGTCCATCTGACATGATTGGGAATAAACTTCAGAAGCTCTTTTTTCACATCGCTTGGTAAGTCTTTGTATTAATATGCCATTAGGGGGCCTACTTGTCTCTGTATTCTATATTCGATTTAGCATGTCGTTATACTAGTGTTTCTGCTACATCCTCTCTACCATACAAACGTGAAACACTTAAAGGCAGCACTAAATTCTTCTACATCCCTAGCTGCTGTGTAGATCACACCCCCAATGTATTTACATTTTGTTTTCCCAGTAAATGTAGAAAGATTCTCATCATTTACCTGGCAGTAGAGCTTAATACATAAATCCAAATTTGCCCTCAACATACTTGTATTACAGAGATTTTCATGAGCTCCTAAAGTGATTTTTGGTTGTCCATTTTCAATGTTTGTACGATCTCGTGATAGCTATACACATTTTACTTGAGACTGTCAGACTACTAAACAACGTTGTTAGTATCGGGGATGACATACTGACGCACCAACCTGTTACCTGGCGTCACTCAAAAATGTCACCCGCCCTGTAGATCACAGACAAAGGCCTGCCAACACCAACCGTCAATAAATAGGGTATGTGCGGTCAGACAGCGATAGGGAAACGTGGGTTGTATGTTGAACGCCTGAACTTGACTCGTGACTATATTACCAACTGTACAAACATCCACATAAATAAATGCTTCCCTTTCCAGTCACACATAATTTATTCGCAAACACATAGCCCAATATGTGAACACTTTTATGTTACCGGTTGCTCTAGATCAGGGGTCGGCAAACTTTTTGATATCGCGGCAACCTTTATATCATCGCGGGCCGTATGGGTTTTAAAAAAATCTGGACTGGTTTTTTTTTTTAAATAGGAGGACTAAATTTCAACTTTATATTTCTCACATTAGATATTAACTTATGGTATATTTTTTGAAAAAAATAATTAGTGTTTGTTTGATAAAACTTTAGTGGGCCTTATAAAATTAGTTGGCAGGCCGGAGGTTGCCGACCGCTGCTCTAGACTAGCCTTTCTCAAAGTGTGCAACTCAGAACCCTGGGACGTGCACCAGTTCTCTCTAATGGCTCCCTGAAATATAAGAATCTTTTATGAGGACAGATTTTCTTTATAAGCGGCATTAAAGGAAAATATTTCGACAGAATGAATGCGGGAGAAGATATGCGAATCCAGATGTTTTTTTATTAATACAGATATAAAAGAGTTGTGTAGAAAATGTCAAACAATTCCACTCTTCTTAATAATAAGTTGTTGTTTTTTAAAATGTTTTAAGAATGAGATTTGTTTCTCAAGTTTTTTATGAGTAAAATAAACTTAATCAATAGCTATATTTATTTAGAAAATTTCTCTAAGCTTGAGATTCTAATTCGGTTAGGCATTGATAGGTAAAAAAAACACATAAAAATCGCATTTGGGGCTTTTAAATTATTTTTTTTGAGTGTAAAGGGTTCCGTGAACTATAGAGGTTTGAGAACCACTGCTCTAGACATCTCGACCGTCAGAATAAAATAAGAAGAAAGCTTTTTGACAGTTAATAAAACCATTTTCATATATTTAAATGTCAAGTCATGTGATATGCGGCTGTCACTTTTGATTGATACTTTTAATCCATTTAACAGAATACTCATATTATGGTAAAATAATAACAATGTTGACAGCAAAAATAGTAAAAATTCGCTAAAAGTTACTTTCGACCGAGATCCTACTAGAGAAGGACCTAATCTAGAGATACTAGTATCGGTGGGTAAGAGGACTGAATGTCAATCCCATCTAGCCTGGTTTGCCATTATCAGGGATGTCGGAGTTCAAATACCGGCTGATTTATCATAAATTGCTCTTCACTCACACCCCCATTTAAAAAAACGCGGGTACATTTACTCTAAATTATACCTTTCTCATACTTCACCCATCAACGTAGTTAACATATGTAGGTCTATAGACGCGGCTAAATACACGTCTATATTAAATTATATTTTATTTTACAGAGGAAAGACCATTATTTGGTATTTCTTGTTTGTTTTATTGATTTGTTAAACCCTAGAGTTATATATTTTTTTCAGCACTGTGTCTTACTATCCGTTTGGGTTACACGCCTATGTACTAATTACGTTAGTGTATTATGGATGAAGAAGGCTGAATTAAGATGAAGTCCACCCACATTTGCGTAGAGAGAGTGGAAAATCATTTAGGAAAAATAACTCTCCAGTACACCTCCTAACCGAGATTCTAACCTCGATCTCCCCATAAGCAGCAGTATAGTCTAGAGGGGGAGGGGAGGTTCTTGACTCACTATCATATCAAATTACAATAGATCTATTAAGTTAATCGTCGTTCAATAGGAGCATGTACCCGCATCGGTGGTGTATTGGTCTGGACCGGTGTTTGCCAAACTTTTTTAATCGCGACCCTAAATATAACAGTTTACTGGCCTGGTAACCCAAAGGGTGACTTCACTTTTATTTTTACTATTCATTATTTGAATATAGGTGTTTATTAAATTAGTTTAATTAGTGAATTATGTAAAATATGTTTGTTAAATTAACTTAATTGCATTATTTAAAATAACAAAAACAGTAACTATTAATTCAAAAACTTAATATAATCTAACAAAATGTAAAGCACAATTTTTAATGAAAATGTGACTTTGATACAATGCTCGGTAAGTAACAAAAAAATCTATTTCATTTGATTCTATAATTCTGTTTCATTCTTAGGGAAGTTCTTATAAGTTGTTATTTTGTATCAATAGATGTTACCAAATAAATCGAATAAATTTCATTTACCTTTTAATCTTACAAATAAAAAACTACACAGTATGGTTCACCTGAAAAAAAAATTATTTAAAAAAGAGTTTTTTTCAGTGGTAACTATGGTGCGGCTTCATTTTGTAGGTGGGATCTTCGAGTTTGTCCCTATGTTGATGGGCAAATCATTATTCTTGATCGTTACTAGACCTGAACATCGTTGTTCATAGGAGTTGGATAAATTATTGTCAGGAGAAGGAAAATATCTTTTAAATCTTTCCGAGTTAGAATGGGCTTGTCCTTAAGTTAGGTCCAAAATTCGAAGTTAATGAGGGTTTCAACACTGTTGCCATTGTCAGTATTTCAGTTAACTCTTCATAAGGTCCCAGTTTGATGAAGTGTTTGTAAATGTAATTTTTCATAAGGTTTGAAAAAATAATTACGATACCTTCACGCGACCCTCAGGAACATCCTTGGGACCCTCATTTTTGGGGTCAAAGCCCAGGGTTTGAGAACCACTGCCTTAGATCATGCGGTCACCGAAGCGGGTCTGAGAATTACTATAATGGGGTGGTAGAGGGATAAGGGTAATTAGGAAGATGTTTAGACAATTATTTCATACAGCTAGGGACTGTTGTAGAACTTTGGTGGGAAAACCGCCCACAGTGCGCCCAACAAAGATTCAACCTGGCAAACCAGCTTGATTTATAACATTTCCTCAAACCTACTTGCTGTCTTTATTACACCAATCCTAGTTCAACCTACATTGATCTATATTTCATGAACAAAGCTGCCCCTTGTGGCATGTTTGAGTGTTTTGAATGCTCAACACAATGGTTTTTGTAGTTTTGTCTATTGTTTGATGAAGTATTTCGAGTTGGATTCGGTTATTGCAGGAAAATTATAATAACGATAATGCCCCTTTGTGGGAAAAACTATAATGCCTGTTGTAATGAAAATCTGTGTTCAACTATAAATTATAATAATCATTATTTTCTTTTAAAATGTTTGAAAATAAATTCTCGTTTGACAAATTATTCGTGATAATATTGTTTATAATGAACGCATATTTACTGCACATTTTATTTACCCCCAATAAAACAAAATATATGTAAAGTATTTTTTTATCTGTGTGCGCTTGAGTTATCTGCCCATATACAAGGTGTACCATAACATGTCGGACCCACTTCAGCGGTCGACATGAAACACAAAAACAATGTAAAAAGTTAATACAAACAAGTGTCCCATTTGACCTTGTTTCCGAGCTATGATCATGTTTGTACTCCAGTAATGTGGAGCTACCTAATATTATAGGAACGCGCTTCAGTGGCCACATGGTCTAAGGTGCTACTATTGCAAAAGACTATACTGCCGATGACGGAGAGATCGGATTTCGATCCATGTTGGGTGTAATGAGCGTGGTTTTTCATAAACGGTTTTCTCATATCGCTCCACGCAAATGCGGGTATACTTCCTCTAAATTCAACCATCCTAATCCATAGCACATTAGTGTAGGAGTGCATAGGAGAGCAAACAAAACGGGTAGTAAGAAGCGGTGCTAAAAAAAATAACTATAGGAAGTACTCAGAACAGCCAACTTCGGCCTGAATGCAAGCCTACAGTCGTCGTGTCGTAGAATGACATACTCTTTATAAAATACCAAGTGTTTGGAATAACCCAGAGAACATACCTAGTCAACAGGTCGAGAGATACAGAGTATGGTATACAAACAGTTTATTGAAATCACTTGATTGTAGCTCGGTAACAAGGTCAAATGGGACACATGTTTGTATGAACTCTTTTCATTGTTTTTATGTATCCTGTCCACCATGAATTGGGTCCCACATGTTACAGTAAACCCAGTCCGATAACTTTGCTCAGTTTGTAGCGTTTCTGGCTACTGAGCTAAGGGTCCCTGGTTGGATTCCCGGCATGGCTGTAAATTTATCATTGATGAAAACATGGGTTTACCCTTTTACGTTGATAAATTAACGACCGGGAACTGGATGATGTGCCTGTCCTGGTCTTAAGATATATTATAAGGTGTATGAGGGTATAACAGGTCTAGCCAGCCGGTGGTGGAAAAATATATGACTTAAATAAAAAAAACTGTCCCAGGCCATATGTTGAAAACAGTAATGGATGTAAAAAGAGTTACGGTACATCCTGTGTATACAATTTAACTTTAATAGAAAATGCAAACAAGATTTTTGCAGTGAAAAACTATATTTTACTTTAGTATTACAGCTGCAGACACATCAAAATAGGCCAAGTAGAGTTTTTCTGTTTTCCTAAGAAAATTGGACAGTACAAATATTAGTAAGGCACGGGAGGTAGAGACAAGAAAGATACAATTTGGAGGAAACGTACCCACATTTCCGTTGAGTGCGAGTGTTAAAACATTTAAGAAAATCCCTTATCATTTCTAACAGACAGGATTCGAACCTCCACCTGCCGATCACCGACAAACCAGACTAAACGAACCTGACTTTTAGAATGCGTACTTGCCGATGCGAGTTTGTAAGGTACCGATATTATAGGTTTATTTAGAGAGTCGACGGTTTCCGAAACTCAAAATAAAGTTCTAAGAAAGCATCGTTTGATTCTAAATTAGTAAGTAATTTGTGTTCCGAGTTCGTTTATTACTCCTAAATTAAACATGACGTAAAGGTTTGAAGTTTGTTTTCTATATGTTACTCATAGGGCCACTGAAGAAGATATTATTAAAATATCAAAGCCTTCTTAAGATCCTGTCTCACGCGTAGCTTAGACTAATATAGGTCGAACCAGGAGTAGCATCGCGTTTTGGTTTACTGTAGTTTCAATTAAAAGACAGTGAAATTGAAACCAGTAAAAATAATGTCATCACTTTCTTTTTAAATAAAAGGTACGGCGCAATGCACATACTTTCTCTCGCTTTTATCTTAAAATAAACATTTATTAAAAACTCTTAAGATTTGTGAAATGAAATAAGAGTTCTATACATTGTTGTACAAACACTACACCAAAGATCATAGATGAAATAATATACGCTGCTACTTACTCTATGGCATTACAGACGGTATCGCGAAAACCACTTTTTTTTTTTTAGTTTTAGGGGGTCATGAAATGTCAACATTCATCAAAATCTCGAGTCCGAATTTTTTGACGATCACAAGACTGTACTTTCTCTACGAGGTGTCGAAAGAAAGAAAAAAATTCACCCAAATTGAAATATAGTTAATAAAACGAAAAAAAAAAAAATTCGCTGATTCCAATTTAGTTGTTGCCAAAAGAAGAACGAAGTAAAACCGCTCTCCCCGTTGTTTTCTGGTTCGAGCGTAGTATTTTATCAAAAAATCCCGGCTACCAACTTCGGTGGCCGCTTAGTCTGAGGCGTCGCTCTTGCAATAGACTAGATTGACTATTGCGGGGGGATCGGGATTAGAATTCTGCTCAGCTGTACTGAGGGTGTTTTTTTTCTAAACAGTTTTACATTCTATCTCCACACAAATGTGGGTACATTTGCAATAGATTCAGTTTTACTCATCCCTCAATTATCATCGTAATTAGTACGTATGTAAATAACCCGAACGGTTAGTGAGACGCAACACTTATATATATTTTTAATGTCCTAGTTAATCGGTTGTTAGATGGGCTCTTAAGTTGAGATAGTAGGGATTGCGAGTTATGGGGAGTATTTTTAATTTTTATAGCATTTTTTTTTTTTTAGAATTAACAAAACCTTTAAATTAGTTGAATAAAACCTATTCACGGGAATTGAAACGGGACCTTTGGCCTAGCAAGCCAATATTCTACCAATGAGATAACCAGGGAGTGCATTGGAGCGCTAAACCAAAGGTCCGGGTTCAATTCCCGTCCATAGGAGTCATTTTTCAAATTATTTAAATTAAGAATCAAATATCCAAAGCTATTATTTATGCTTTTAGTGAGGAAGTTCTTGAATATGTCAAGGGTAACCTAGAATTTAATAACAAACTTTTTTCTTGATTTAAAAAGTTTTCATCTAATTCCGCTATGCTCATGACAAATATTCAACAAATGTTGATTTAAGCATATATAGAAAATTAATCTATATGTTTCTACTGGAGCTATACTTGATTTATTTTAGCTAAATATTGTTCGCTATGAAAATTGAAAAAACACTTACCTTTTATTGCGTCTCATTTCATTCCAACTTAAGGATCACCCCGAAGACGGTTTCCGTTAAGCCGGCAATCTTAGTAGTGATTACAGCATATCCCGTGGGCCATCAATGGATCTGGTCAATAATAAAGATCAAACAACGCACCATCACCCATCGAGTTAGGCCGTTATCGTTGTTGATAACATTAAAATTAGCAACTTCTTCAATTTGAAAGCCTCGTCTGCTCCGAGGGTAAAAAGGGAAATTACCGAAGAACAAAAGCAGGAAAATTATTCGGTACGGATTGAAACACTCTGTTCTGAGACTTTCACTCAGTATGGATTTTACAAATGAACACGGAGAAGTAAATTGTTTCGCGATGGGAAATCTAAATGGCAAATTGCGTTAAGGTCGTAACGAAGCCGTTTGACGAATTTTCTACATAGGCGAAGCCAAAAAGCGTTACGCTGGTTTAAAAGCCAATATATTGAAGGCTTTTCATAATGCTGCATCGTTTAATTATACAATACAAATTGACTCTGTAATCAAATCGTCATTTGCAATGAAGCGGGAGTAATATTTTGGTTATAAATGTTTGCATTAAGCATACAGGATTCCATAAAATTGATTATGCGACAGTTTTATTTACTTTGTGTACGAAATTCCAATTATAATATTTTTTTAAATGGGGTTTTAGATCAAATATTGATTCCAAAGAAACTATGACGCAAAGCTAAAAAATAAGCAGAAAACAAGTCAATTTAATTTTAAATAAAACTAATAACCAAGTTTGCATTTATGTTTTACTATTAAGATGATATAATACACATACTATTCTAGAAGTCCTAGAAGCTAATCATCTAGCCATTAATTTATCTATCCCTGAGATAAGAGAAATCCCAAGCTCCCCAAGTGACACAGTTTTCGACCAAAGAAACTTGTAACCACAGTTTTAAATTTGAAATTTTCCACCCTTAAAAGTAAAAAACTAGAGATTTTGGTTGATAAGTATGACCTAAATGCCCGGGAAGCGAAAGGTGACTATTAAAAAAGCATAGCATGGATCTTTGTGAATCGAATAATGTAATTTAATAAGGGGGTCACAACCCAACTTTTATTTGAAATTGTATTTCCCTCTTCCCTTGTTTTTTCTCCTAATGACGGACAGCCCCACTCACTAACGTTATAAACCAAGCTACTTGGTTTCTGGAGTTACTGAATTTCTCTTTGACTATTCTAGCACCTTTACACCACAATCCATTTTTTTTTAAAGGGGATTCTTAACCCAAGAAATAAATGCACCCGCAAGACGAATTAAACGTACCTAACCACACGTAGTAAGGCGGGTGGACGAATCGCAACTATTTTAACCAATCAATCCACGCAACCGCACATTTGCAACCTAGCGATTAGCGGGGGAATTTGTCTGCGATCTCCAGCTTTAATCGGTTCGCCCAGTGAAAGATAGATAATTCCTCAGTAGTTTTAGCTGGGAACGTGGGAGGGTGAGAATAGGAAAGAGGAGGGGAAGGGAAGGGGGAACAAGGAGGACGATAGAGTGGTAGGGAAGTGGATAAAATTACACAGGGCTGTCTCTCGCAACTTTTTCGTTAGGAGGTTGGAGGAGACCATTGAGGGGACGCTAATTAGACTCTCACGAAGCTCGAGTTAAATCGCTGGAAACCAAATGAGGGAGAGATTTAGTATCAGAGACGTGACTTAGGTTAAGCTAGTTGTTGGGGAGAGTCCAGTTTCAAATTTCCAGGAAAGCTTGGCACAACGAAACGGCCTTCTTACTTTCTAACACCCCTACCCCCATCTTATTATTTTTCCTATAGGATACCAATCCTGATCGGCTCGCCCCTTAACGAATGGTTAGTGAGGCCAGCTACAGGTCTAGAGGACTCCAGTTCGATCTCAAGAGGGGTTTAAAAAGAATTTACTTTCTGTGTTTTGGTATGTCTTACTCGAAAAGTTCTTTTTTCGCTTTTGCTGGGTGTCGAGTGTGCTTTATTAGGCTAGTTGTGTTTTTTAAATGTTGTGTTGAGTGCTGATTTAGCTCCATGCTACGAAGAAACACGTCCAAACATTTAATGAAAACATGTTGACTAGCAAGCAAATTGTATTAGAACTGGTTGTATCTGCAATTTTAGACTTAGTAACATAATGGTGCTTCAAGGATTAGACTAATATTATAAATAAATTATAAGTATAGAGAAATTATTATGAATTATTAATATCAAGCTCAAGATTTTGACAAAAAAGTTCTTCGTCAATATCGAAAAGGAAGGTTTCTAGTAAAGCCGGGGTTGATATTAGTCTGTATACCGAGATAAAGTAGATTTCAAGGCCGAATTTTACAGAATTTTGGATGTGCCTATAAAATATTTAAATGTTATAAAGATGCATAACAACGATGACTGTAAAAACATAGGTCTACAAATTAAATAAATGGATATATATATATATACACACACACACACACACACACACACACACACTCGCTCGAAACCAGCTTTAGCTATAACTACTTAAGTTTACCTTCTTTATAAAAAGTGGGGTATAAGGTAATAATTTATAAGTATCATGACCCTCAAAAATAACAAATTGGCCTCCATAAGATCGTATGGCTTTTCACTCTTTAAAATTTGTTTTGTTCTAGTGCATAGTGGTAATGATAGTGAATAACGATGATTTTCTTCAAATTTGGAATAATACAAATAGATTCTCTTAGTAAAATCTTGTAAAAAAAACAAACAAAAAACACACAAAAACTTTACTTAAAATTATTTTCGGTGGTCATGATCTAAGGCCAAATTGATCTAATTATTTTCGGTGGTCATGATCTAATAGGCCAAATTGTCAGTGACAGAGAGTTTGGTGTTTGATCCCAGTTCTAATATAATGAAGTGGTTTTTGTTCCTAAATGGTTTTCCACTCTCCCTTGAAGCAAATGTGAAATAATTTCCTCTAAATTCAAAATTCCACATCCTTACCCCATTAGAGTAAAAACGTGGATAGCCCAGACGGATAGTAAGACGTGGTACACACACTACTTTACCTAAAGCAACAAACGCGTATCATTTATTTAAAAATAGTTATCGATGTCAAATAACGAGATCTGTGGGCGTTAATCAAACTTGCTCGCCTCTGAGGAATTTTGGTTCGAATCCCAGTGAGGTTAAAAGATTCAGTATTTGTTGAGTGTGATAGCCGGCGGAAGACCAACGAGAAAAATTAGTACTGATGACCGAGAAGTCTAAGACGTTGGACTTTCACAGAAACCCGGTCGGGTACACTGGAAGTTGTCTTACCCATGCAACTTATTTGTTAACTACCATTCTCATCCCTAATTTTTAGAATAAGCCGTTAGAAACTATCTTATTGGATGATTAAAAAAAATATATAAATAAGAGTTAATAGCCTTGCGAGAATTAAACGCCTGTAAAAACCATAATAAAAATCTCTCTTTACTTGTACAAAAACACATAAAAGACCACCGACAGTTGTGGGATTAACAAAACCAAAGCAGTATCAACTTTAAAATATAAAAGGTAATAGATTTATTCAAAGAATGTAAAGTTTCAATTTATTATTCAAATATATATAATCGAGATGCCCGCATTTAATTTTACGTTTCAACAACAGTGCCTCATCTAATACAAGCATATCAACCAACAAAATGATAAATTGTATAGATGTAGTTTTGAACACCTTCACCTTGATAATAATTAATGGTTG
The DNA here is from genome assembly GCA_902151455.1 of Timema bartmani. Classification (NCBI taxonomy): domain Eukaryota; kingdom Metazoa; phylum Arthropoda; class Insecta; order Phasmatodea; family Timematidae; genus Timema; species Timema bartmani. Next base: position 248,735 of record CABFWB010000106.1, on the reverse strand, counting down.
GCTGAATTGACTCAAGTAACGAGAGAAAACACTTTTCAAAATAAAACGAAGCACGGTTCACCTAAAACTCTATGAAAAATAAATAAATCAAATGTAATAAAGTATATTATTTCTACTACATGCATCAATGTTCCCGTATTCTTGTTCTAAAATTCTGTTCCAATTTATAGACAATTCAATTGTAAGTTCACTTTTATATTCATAGAACCATTCCACTAAGAAAAAAAACTAATAATTTAATCACGCCTAGACTTTAATAAGGAAAATGCTAACTGGCCCAGTTAAACTTTATTTTGTTATTTTAAAAAATACATTCCCACAAAAGCTTTTTTTTTTCATCTCACTAGAGATATTTTCACTTCTAATCATCTTACTGTGACAAACAAAACAAGAAAAAAAGCTGTATGAAAAGATTTCAACCTTATTAGTGGAGTTGGAACAAAATTGGCTTTAATAAAGCCATTGAAGTTAATTTTAAATTAGTTTCCAATTCATATCCATTTATGAAGAAAAAACTTTACTAGATAGCCTGTGTCAAAAATCAAGGAAGATTTAGCTAAAAAAAAAATCCATTCAGTCCGGTATAAGCTACATGAAACGATTAAAGAACAAGTAGTATTTATTAGAACGCAGTTTTAAACAAACCCGTGTATTAAGTACAAATGTCAATAAATGGAAAAAAATAATTATTATGTTTCACAAATAAGCAAACACATGTAAAAAAGGAATATATATACATATAAAGAGTAATATGACTAGCAATTGCCCCAATTTGAAGGTAGGTCTGACATTTATTAAGATACAATGTATCGAAACATATTTAATAAAATACATATAATAGAACGTTCGGAATCAATCCCTTTTTAAAGATTAGATCAATATTGATACAATTATAATTGAAATAGAGTTTCATTTTGTCAACGTTGAGAGCAAACATATATATTAATATTGTATTGAGATCTAACTACAGAACAAACCACTTCCAAGTTTTTACGGCATTCTAGCAACAAAATTTGTAGTAAAATATTTAATAGAATAAATAAAGAGTTATCCAAATATGTAATAAAACTTATTACATAAATTGTAAAAAATATAACACACATATATTTGTATATATAATTTTTATAAGATAATTTAATAATGAAATTATGTCGAAAGCAATGATTTTTTATTAAAACTTTTTGTAATGATAGGTTTGAGCTAATTACAAGAAATGTTAACTAACTAAAAAATAATACCTGGGCAAGGGAATGGAACCCGTGACCTTTCTCTACTACTGCGCTATACAGTATTCGTCTCGTGCTCAAGGTAATTCTTTACTTATAGTTTGAAGCAGAGTCTGTGATGGACGTGAGAAATAATCGGCTAATATGAGCTATCGTTGATTACATAATTGCATAACAGTCCTCCCGAGTCAAAGGAGTCTGGGGAATCAACTATAGCTTAGGGTAGCCAATAATTCCCACACGTCCATAATATACTTTGCCTTAATCTATGAGTGAAGAATGACTCTGAGCATGGGACAAATCTTGGATGGATCAGTGGTAGAGCAGTGGCGCGGCAAGACAAGGCTCCCGTGTTTGATTCCCATGTTCAGGTGTCATTTTTCAACTAGTTTTTTTTAGCACCATGTCTTACTATATATTCGGGTTGTACGTATAAGCAGTGGTTGATTTATAAAATTGTGTGCTAATGTTTTTCAATTAAATGCTCACTAGATGCTTAATTTAATTTTGGTTTTTTTACTACTAGTTTTACTATACAAACGGAAATGATAGGAGCGATAAAAATTTTAAGTCATAGACTACACATAACAAATGGTTTTAATTTTTACAGATGTATTTTTAATTAAAAATCTACAGACGCTACTATACACATAATTAGAAAAAAACGAATGCCCATTTTAGAAGCAATTGCACAGTTGTTCTATGTTTTCATCATATTCATTGCCTCTAGACCTTTCTTTACTCTGAGTATCTATGGCAGAATGCCGTCCTGAAGCATGCCACGAGTTGACATACTTAGTGAGGTTAAATAAACGAAAAGGGTGTCCATTTATTCTTATAAATAAAAGAACAGAGACGGTTGTTGTCTTAAAAGATGTTCTTAGTGATGTCATAATCAAATTCATCGGGAGAAACCCCTCTCGCATTCACTGGAAGATATAGCAACTGACTTGATTATATTCTTCAATACAACAAGACTGTCCGGAAATGTCTTACTATATACATATTTCCGGAAACTCCCAATTAATTGTCTTTCATTGAGTTTGAACTTGGCAGCAAACTTCTTTATTTCGTTTTCCTCCATAAGTTATTTGCACATTTTTGAGCCAGTTTTTCATGTATATTACTTTTAACAAGTTAACAATCTCCAAATCTTGTTCACTCAACAGTCTATTCTCGATTGTTTCAATGCTTCGCAAAAACTTCTCAGGATCTTCTTGCGTTCTTCCTTTTTATGAAGAGGAACTCCCACAAAATTAAAAAAATTTACTGCTTCTAGAGCCATGGTATATTAAGTAGTTGGTACTGATTTTCTACTTTCAAATACAGAGACTGTTCATTTCAATTTTTCGTTTGCAAAACCTAGGCCAACATTTCGATGCTGCAAAGCCTCGCTCAACTCGGTTCCTGTAACGCATCGCACATCAAGCCAAGATCTAAAATGAAGTTTACAACGGTAATTTTATTCAGTGGTACACCTTGTGGTGAGAGAAAACAAGACTGCGTTATCTGTCATTGTTGGGCACATAAACTATTGTTCACATAAGTAGCTAATTTTTAAACAAAACACCGCGCTTATGTATGTAGTTGATTTGCTAATCACGTCTTTCTAAAGAGATTTTTTTTTTCTGAATTTCGTGTTTGCCTTAATAGAGGTACCGGACTGCCGTTCCGCCGCGTTCCATCAGAAGCTAAGCAATGCGTATAAGTAGGCCTACTAATTACACTAATGTGTTAGAGATTGTAAAGGTTTAATTTAGAAGAAGTGTGTCTGCATTTGCGTGGAGGGAGAGTGGAAAGACATTTAGGAAAAAACCTTAGTGTACCCGATAGGGATCGAAGACCGATCTCCCTGTTTTCAGAAATCATGTCTAACACGAGTAGCGCGATAGATCATGTGGCTACCGAGGAGGGTGTTTAACTAATTTAAATTAATTGATTGTATTCACAACTATAGGGTAATTTAAAGTAATCCTTATTAACAACCCCATTTAAGAATTGAAATGTTTATTTTCAAATATTATAAACATACACAAACACTGAACAATAAAATGTTCATAGTAAGAAACTTTTTAGAAAATACATACTTTTTTATTAGGCCAACATTGATAAATGAATGAGAAGACAGTTCGATTAATTTAAATTAGTCAACTCCCGTGACCAAATGTAATTTTTAAACTAATTTAAATTAAACTTATCCAACCAAGCCACTTCCAATTTACCATTTACTCAGGATCTACCAAGCTAGTTGGAAGGCAGATGAGATAGCATATTCGAAGCGTAAAGCCCCTCATGTTAAATGGCGATGGTATTCCTCCTGATGGCACTATTTAACCCGGTCATCTTTCAGCGTCATCTCCCACCACCCCCTGTGAGGGTCACCGCAAACACTGCCTGTCCCCCCCTTCCGATCCAAACTAATGGCGCCCTGCAGGCTCATGAATGATTCATCTTGGGGAACCACCACCGGTCACATTCCTCACCGCAAACAGCCATAACCCCCCTTTCCCAGGGCTTCAAGGCGACAAGGGAATCCAACAGCACAAAGACCACGTCCAAACCACCGCGTGGTTGAGGAAGAGGGGGAGGGCGCCATGCAAGGTGGAATCTGGGGTGTTGAGGGGGAGGACGCCATGCAAGGTAGAATCTGGGGTGTTGAGGGGGAGGGCGCTATGCAAGGTAGAATCTGGGGTGTTGAGGGGGAGGGCGCTATGCAAGGTAGAATCTGGGGTGTTGAGGGGGAGGGCGCTATGCAAGGTAGAATCTGGGGTGTTGAGGGGGAGGGCGCTATGCAAGGTAGAATCTGGGGTGTTGAGGGGGAGGGCGCTATGCAAGGTAGAATCTGGGGTGTTGAGGGGGAGGGCGCTATGCAAGGTAGAATCTGGGGTGTTGAGGGGGAGGGCGCTATGCAAGGTAGAATCTGGGGTGTTGAGGGGGAGGGCGCTATGCAAGGTAGAATCTGGGGTGTTGAGGGGGAGGGCGCTATGCAAGGTAGAATCTGGGGTGTTGAGGGGGAGGGCGCTATGCAAGGTAGAATCTGGGGTGTTGAGGGGGAGGGCGCTATGCAAGGTAGAATCTGGGGTGTTGAGGGGGAGGGCGCTATGCAAGGTAGAATCTGGGGTGTTGAGGGGGAGGGCGCTATGCAAGGTAGAATCTGGGGTGTTGAGGGGGAGGGCGCTATGCAAGGTAGAATCAGGGGCAGAAGCAGTGGGAGAACGCCACTCATGCATGGGTGACCGCCGAAGTTCCTTGCGGGTCCATTTCCTGATCATCCGTCAAACGCAGACTTGGGAGACCATCTCACGGCCGATTAACCGGGAAATTAGGTACACTCCGTCTACACTGAAAGGTAGCAGTCTTACCTTGACGGATAACACTATGACCCTATTTTATCAGATTTACCATAGCAAAATAGTGCAAAGTGAGTATGCTACCATTTGGGTAAGAAAGTTACAAGACTAAGCTCAAACCAGTAAGCGTATCGATGCGCGATTATCAGCATCTATTACAAGACAATAGCGAAAATTTGATCATCTTCGGTAGTTTGTTAATTTAAATGGCTTTTTTTTTCTTCACTTTTGTTACATTTTACATAATGTAGTACAAATTGTTTAGCTACGAGACAATAAATACTGTAAAGAGAGATCGTGTGGCACAATGTTGAGACTTGATAATCTCGACTGTAACTCAGAAGGTTCAGAGTTCGATTTCGGAGGAAATATTCAGTCTTCCATTCCAGTTATTTTAAGGCAGGAGTGAAAGGGACGCTAGAAAAGTTAATTGGTTTCGCCATTTTTATAGCAATATTGTTTCTTTCAAAATAAATCAAATAATCATCCAGTAGAAACATAATTTTCTTTATATGGGGACCTAAACAATTTTTGAATATCTGTTTAAGTGTGTCCTGGAATTTAGTGACAACTTTTTCTCTTCATTTAAAATGGTTTATCATCTAATGCCGCTATGCTCATGACATATTCAACAGCAGCTGTTGATATCACCATGTAAAGAAAATTAAACTTTGTTTCTATCGGAGAAAGATTTGATTCATTTTAACTAGTAAAATGTTTTTATTAAAAAAAAGTCTAAAAAAGAGACAAAACTCTTCTCGCGTCCCCTACACTCCTATCTAAAGTTATACAGTTTAGATCCCTAATAAAACTGTCCGTTGAGTGTACAACTTACAAACTATATGATTAAAAAATTATTGTATTCCTCTCCTTCGCACGTATTCCTCTACAATTTGATGTGTATAAAACAAGTATGTCACAGTAGTGAGATCGTTTCATAAAACAGGTTTAGATAATGTTACAATTTTATTTATTCTTTGATATCACTATTGGGTCATTCCATGTCAGTTCAACCAGACCATGACACCCATGGTCTCAGATTTTGATGAAACTTGGTATGCTCAATCCCTTCATAGTGGTAAGTAACCACCATTTTTTTTCCTCCTCTATTTCATCTGGTTTTCATTTTACAGACCTCTAAACTTTCACCGAGTTCTCGATTTTAAACATTTTCGAGGCCTTCTACGCAAGATACACTTCATTACCAAAAAATGTCCATCTCACTCCCAAATCAAACTATCTCTTTGAAATTTTCCAGCCTTATCAATGAAAGCATGAGGATTTCAGAAAAAAATATGTTAAGACTCTAAATGCCTGTTTTAGACCAGTTTTTTTTACTGAAAACATGGTTTACTAAAAACTCAATTATCAGAGTGAGGGAAAGGTATAACCTGTACGTATATTTTTTTTAAATGAGCCTAGAACTATGTTCTATCATACTCAGGAATATAATTGATGGCTTTTTCATCCCTTTCGCAAAATATAAGCTTATGCACTCTTTTTTTAGCTGTTATTTTGAGAAAGTGGCTGACGATGACTATTTTTCAACTTTAAACAAAATATAAGACTCCTATCATAAAATAGTACTGGAACAAACTTGTAGAGCTTACAATTTTACATTATTTTGGTTCTTGGTGATTTTTTGTTAGAGAGCACCACTTTTTAGTATTTGTCTATTTAAAAGGCGGAAAAAAGGGCTATTAAAATAGTTCTAATTTAATGGTGGGTACATGTGAGTAGTGAGTAGGCCCCTACTGTTACCATATATAATAAATTGTTTACTTACACAAGTTATTTGTTCTTCCAGTTGATTAAATCTCAGTTTCTTTTGCGTAACATAGCCTCCAAATGTGTCATTTTTTCCTCCATTGACCTCATGCAGTTTATTGAGAAGTGGTAGGTTCTTCCAGATGTTGTTTGTGGGGTGTCAACAACAGCTAGCACATGAGGAACTGGTATAGCGCAGTTATCTTCATGCCTTGGCCAGGAGAACGATGGTGAAGGTCCGTTAGGATGAAGAAACTTTACAACAATATCTCCTTCCTCTTTATTCACCGTAGACACCATTCCAAAATACCAGAAGTGGTCGTATTTACATGCAATGTAACACCCGGAGTACAAATCATCTGCTGCTACAAATGATGGGTGAGAGCTTTTCATGTTGAATGTGAGAGAGGGTTCCTTATCGGCGCTGATCCTTTTAGCCATAATAGTGCCTGCAGAATCTAGAGGCTTGAAGCTGTGGAAACTTCTAGTACCAGGAAGTGTCTGTAAGTCTTTGAAACGGTTTTCAAGAGTAGAACGGGTTGAATCTACTGTGTCTTTGTCAATAAAGTGGAAACTGATTTTGGTGATGTTTGTTTTACAAAAATTGAAAAATGCTTCTGTTGTTGTGATCTGCTTCTCGAGGGGTCTCTGGAGACTCTCCTTTCGAGCTAAACGTTTAGCTGTCCCACCAATCCCATCACATTCTGATTTACCGTGGCTTGTTGCAAAAAATGACCATTGTGCCTTCAGCTGGAAGTCTTCCTCATGCAGACACAGGTTGAGAAAGTTGTACTTATTTTTGTACTGTGCAGCACACCCATCACTAAAATAATGTATTTCTCTGATGTGTGGAAAGTTTTCTTTCAGAAAATTCACAACTATTTCTTGTGTTTTATAAACCATGTTCACGTCATGCTTGAGGTCATCTGATATGACACAGTGTGATGAAACAATCTTTTCTCCTTCAGAGTTCCTACAATGTACTACAACAGGATGAATAGTACATGAATCAGAAGTCCAATGATACCCTTGGGCCTCATCCTGGATTGTAAAAGAGTAGTTCTCACTGAAGTCCATCAAAATTATTGCTATTTCTGATGGTGCATTTTCTTTTAAATTCTTTAAGAATGAAGACTGTGACTTGGCTATGAAAGAGTGTGGAATCAGTTTTTCAATCTTGTTGGCTAAATCATCAATAAAATCATCAAGTGTTGATGAACTTTTTATCATCTGTGTCCTGTCAGTCGACACCCATTGAGAGAATTCAATGGTATCATTTTCCTCGTAATCTTCAAATCTGGACAGTAAGTAGCTCACTAGATTTGTTTTGGGGGGGCATTCACTGCAGTGCCTGAGCATGCATTCCCTCTTTGCTTCCCAACACACTAACAACTTCATAACCTCCTTATAGCTGTCAATTTGTGCAGCATGAAGGAGCAGTATAACATTTTGATGGATTGTGCATACACATACTGAATGGGTGCCACTGGCACCGGCTAAAACACACCACTTTGGTCGCAAAGTGCAAAATTTGGAGAACCCCACCTTAACATCAGGAAACTCTGACTTAAAACTCAAATATAATTCATGAAGGTTACCCAAAACCAATCGCTTTCTCTTGTATTGTTTATTTCCTATGCTCACTACATCTTTCATTCCAGGCATAACCCTAGACTGCTCATCACTCTCATAAAAGTTTCTCACTAAATCGACAGTTTCAGGCTTAAGTTTTTTCCCACATCTAGGATATGGTTCAGCTAAAAATCCCTTTTCCTTAACAAGTCTCTGAGCTTGACGAACAGCATAGTCAGACACACCAAATGTTTCTTGTATTTTTTTCCGTGTCCATGTCAGTGAAGCAGGAATGGTTAGTAGTTGAATTTGCTTTTTCCTTGAAATGAATTTCAATTGATCTTTCATGATCTCGACAAGCTTGTCCATATCTGCTGCTTTCTCTTCCACAAGCTTCTCTGTTTTGGTTTCTTTTGTTGGAATCTCAACCTCTAGAACTTTTTCAATTTTGCCTCGTACATGTGCCTGAAATTTTTCTAACTTTTCCCTCCCATAAGCTGCCTTGCTATGTTCACCAAGGGAATGCAATTTTAAAGGAGAACAACCGACCTCAGTCAAAGATGAATTGAGCCTTTCTTTTGTTTCTTTCTTCTCAAGACCAGACACTTCTTCAAGAGGTAAAAAAATATCCTCTGGTTCAGTGGGGTTATCTGCACTTTCATCAGCACTCTCTGCATCACTTTTAGTTTTAAATAATATAGCTCTACATTGTGAACACAGCTTTTGCCCTGGTTTTACTTTGAATCCCTTCATTAATGAGTTTTTATATTGCTGTACAGTCACCAAACGAAGTGACTTTTTCACAGGTCTCTTGTGCTTTCGGAGGGGATCACAACATACTTTTTGAAGATATTCAAACTTTCTCAAAAATACACTTTTATGGTGCAGACAAATAGTCTCCAAGTCTTCAGTAGCTTCTGTTCTAAACTTCAAAAGAATTCTGTTATCTTCAGTTAGATCTGCTACATGTTCAATACCTTTCTTTGATACATAGCTACATTTATGACACACTGTCGATGTTAATTCCCCAACACTACACTTAATATCTTCCATTTTCCCTAAAACAATTACATACACTTAAATCATCACTGTAAATCACTAGATTATAATATAATGAATAAAGATTTGAGTTTAGGCAGCACAACACAGTGGTCACCCTAGGAAGAGCTGAAGCAAACTGAGAGGCTGCCAAGCCATTGCATGATTGTGACCTGTGGACTGGTGGTGACTCGTGCATGAGTCAACAGTGATGATTCATGCATGAGTCAACAGTGATTATTCATTCACACACACATAAAATGGACTGGTAGGTCAAAAATTGTACCTAACTTGTGTATTTAATATTATAATATGGTACCAGTACTCACTACTTGTTTACATGTACACATCATTAAATATAATTATTTTAAGAGCCTGTGTTTTCCGTCTTTTAAATTCCCAAGTTATAAAAAATTGGTGCTCCCTACAAAAAATCACTAAGAACCAAAATAATATAAAATTTTAAGCTCTACAAGTTTGTTCCAGTACTATTTTATGATAGGAGTCTTAGATTTTGGGTAAAGTTGAAAAATAGTCATCGTCAACCATTTTCTCAAAATAGTAGAAAAAAAAAGGTACATAAGCTTATATTTGGCAGAAGGAATAAAAAAGCCATCAATTATATTCCTGAGTATGATAGAACATAGTTCTAGGCTCATTTAAAAAAAATATACGTACAGGTTATACCTTTCCCTCACTCTGATAATTGAGTTTTTAGTAAACCATGTTTTCAGTAAAAAAAACTAGTTCAAAATTATTTTATTAATTTTTTAATGGTCTAAAACAGGCATTTAGAGTCTTAACATATTTTTTTCTGAAATCCTCATGCTTTCATTGATAAGGCTGGAAAATTTCAAAGAGATAGTTTGATTTGGGAGTGAGATGGACATTTTTTGGTAATGAAGTGTATCTTGCGTAGAAGGCCTCGAAAATGTTTAAAATCGAGAACTCGGTGAAAGTTTAGAGGTCTGTAAAATGAAAACCAGATGAAATAGAGGAGGAAAAAAAATTGAGGTTACTTACCACCATGAAGGGATTGAGCATACCAAGTTTCATCAAAATCTGAGACCATGGGTGTCAAAACATTTTTTTTTTTGGTTGAATTGAGGTGGAATGACCCTATTTTAAAATTGTTAGAAACCATATAAAATAACGTTAATAATACAGTAAAATGTTATCAATAGCGAATGCAACAATATCTTACTAATATTATTAATGCAAAAGTTTGTGTGTTTGGATGTTTGTTACTCAATTACGCCAAAACTGCTGAACGGATTCGAATGAAACTTGGTACGTAGGTAGAGTATGTCCTGGAATAACATATATGACTATTCCCAACCTTTCTTTTTACATTAATTTGATATTACTAATGTTTAAACTCTTTGTATATAAAAGATAAGACATATATGGTGATTAAATTGCTGAACAGATTCGAATGAAACTTGGTACGTTGGTATAGTATATAGCATATAGGATTATTCCCAACCTTTGATTTTACATTAATTTTACAATACTAATGTTTAAACTTTTCGTATATAAGAGATATACTGTGATTTTAATTTTACAAGAAATATGAATGTGACTATAATTAAAATTTTAAAGTAAAGATAGCATAGTACGGAAATATTATTTACAGCTAGAGCTGAGAAAAACGCATAGATATTTGAAAAAAATTAAGTTTGATTTATGACCAAAACAGTTTGGTTAATAATTAAAAGATTTTATCAATTATTGCTGGCGAAACCGCGACGGGTAAAAGTTAGTACATTTATATTTTCTAAAAAGTTTCCTCTAACAAAAACCCTTCTAATATTATTTGTATTATTTTATCGGCATATATACGATTTGTCAAAATAGGTAGTTGTAGGAAATGAGTTGACGTCGAAATGTACCAAAGTAGCTTTATCAACTTTTGTAACTGACAGATACCTCGTATCTACTTTGCTACAAAACTTTTTCGTAGATTCAAATAAACTGTATTTTTTTAAATTTGGTGGAAGCTTGGCTGGGTCACATTACTACCCTAGTACTTGCCAATATTTTTCCCAGCCAAACAGGACGGATATTATTTTATTATTTTAAAATAGTTTAATATATTCTTTAAAAAAAAAGTATATTACGCAAAGTTTGAAAGTAAACGTCTTTTCAGTGGAAGTTTTAAGTGATTACATTACGGAGCTAGCTTATAAGCTGAACCATGGTGGAACTAAGCAAGGTAAGCTTGCTACCTTAAAAAGAAACGGAGGATTCATGACATATTAAAATAATTTTAACATTTTTTTCTATCACCGAGTCTTACAACCCGTTCGGGTTATATTCTTATGTAATAGTTACGCTAATGGTTTTAGGGATTAGGAAATGTACCCGAATTTGTGTGGAAGAGTGGAAAACCATTTTGGAAAAAACCCTCAAAACACCTGACCGAGATTCAAACCTCAATCTTCCCATCATCGGCAGTCTAGTCTACTGCGAGAGTAGCGCGTAAGAACACGCGGCCACAGAAGTGGGTAATCCTCTTTTAAATATAAATTACAGAACTTCACACTCTTTTGATCAAAAATGAAATTTTACTCTTTTCTTCAATCTAAGATGTCTGGAAAGTGGGAATTCTTTCTTTAAAACCTTAAAAACACAGGTAATTTGGTAGTAAGAAAATATTGGCAACACTGATATATTAATTCCACATTTTGTTTCAGCGACACCTGTAATCGAACCATAAAAACCCTCTAAACTATTGGTCGAACCACTCTTTCTTCTATTCCACAGGGACGGGTAGAGTGCATGCTAAATGTATGTAATTTTACTCGTACCCATTAAATGTTTCAATAAAAAAAACTACCCACTTCAGTGGCCGCATGGTCTAAGGTACTACTCTCGCAATAGACTAGAGTGCCGATGACGGGAAGATCGAGGTTCGAATCTCGGTCAGGTGTTTTGAGGGTGGTTTTTCCAAAACTATTCTCCACTACCCTCCCCGCAAATACGGGTACACTTCCTATACATATAGTCTTCCTAAACCTTAAAATCACAATCGTAATTAATACATAGGCGTATAACATGAACGGCTAACAAAACGTGGTGAAAAAAATTAATATAAGACATGTTTGAATCAGCGTCTTCAGTCCACTTTTTCGTCCATTCGAAGACATACTATCTTAAGCTTTCAGTTAAATGTCCTAAATTAACCAATATTCCCGTATTTTTGCTAGATTTTGAAAAATTCCCTGTGTTTCAAAGTGTTCCAAGTGCGCGGAAGCGCTGTGTTTATATTCGGCTTCGCTTTGATATTTGATCAGTGATAAGTTAGGACCTGGATGCTAGGATATGTTCCTACACCATGATTTTGGTGGGAAGTCCATTTTGGAAGGTCTTGTTTTGTACCAAAATCTCACAATACTTTTGAATTCTGTTAAAAAATAATACCTTTCAAAACTAACTTTCTACCGAAATCACGATGTATCATGTCAAAGATAAAAAAAAAGTGTTGATATATTATGAATTAGAAAAGCACACGTTAAATACATCAATACAAAATAACATATTTCTGAAATAAAGCTTATCTCCATTCAAGATAATGTCCTATTTTCTTTGAAAGGTAATTAATTATCTGACAGAAAAGTTTATAGATTTACTTTTAACGTCAAGCTATGTGATCTACAGCTGTCAGTTTTTATATTTACTAACGATACCCAAACCCCAATAATACAGTAAAATATTATCAACTTTATCCGCAATAAAATAGGTTTACATTTTCTAAAAAGCCTTGACTGCATCACAATGTCCCAATCTTAAAACATGCTACTGTTGGAAGGATATTTAACTTCGTACTACCCGCTTCAATGGCATAGTGGTCTAAGGCATCCCCCTCGTGTTAGACTGGCCCGCTGATAGGAATATCGGGGTTCGAATCCAGGTCGGGTCTGTTGAGGATGGTTTTCCTTAAATATTTTCCCACTCTCATTCCATACAAATGAGGGTAGACTACCTCTAAATTCCTTCCTTTCTCATTCCTACCCTATTAGAGTAATTATCATATATATGTGTATAACTTGAATAGGCAGTAAGACGCGCTGATAATGGAACTTTCTATAGTGAGATTTTTTTAACTAGACAAAGATAAACCTATACCAGCATCTAACTACCCGCATAGGTTGGTACGCAGAATATACGTCAGTCTCGTATAATCTGGTCTGTGACTGAGAGGTCGGGGATTGAATCCCGACCGAACGTCACGTGATTATTTTTCCCCTAGATGGTTTCTAGCTATTCCTCCACGCAAATACGGGTGCATTTCCCTGGATCTCTACCTCTATCCTCATCAACCACTTTGGTGTAGTCTCAAGTGCGTTTATTACGGACGGGTAGTAAGAGGCTGTGAACAACAAATAACAAGTTAGCTAGTTCATTTTGTTTGACCGAAATTGGCATCGAATAACTTTACGTCAACAATCGAAGTTTTCTAGACAGCATGACATGGAAAAAGGCTGGGTATTAAGGTCAGATTAAATGGTGGTGCACTTCCTCTAAACTAATCTTCTCATCCTCCTCTTTTGATTAAGTCATTAAATAACCATCGTATCAAAACGTATAAAGTTGAATAAAAAAAAGCGCGAGCAATGATTATTTTATCTCTCTATTTGTGGCTTTATACGCCCTACCTCGCTTCCAATCTATGGTCCAAGCACAAAAAATGTCAATATAATGAGAGTTTTAAACAAAGTCATCTAAAAGTTTGTGCAGCGCAGCGGGCAAGCCTATTTCACAGGCGCGTTTCCTACTACCGCAAGCGCCAGCCGAACGAGCTTTGTTCGATAAAAGCGTTTGGTCGCCACCGTAAAAATTCGAGCAGTTATTTACATTCTCGCAATTCGATATGTGACTGAAAATAGAAGGGAGGTAGGTGTGAGAGGATTTTTTTTTTACGATTACCTACCTGAAGGGATTATATATAATTTCATCCTCTGCGCTATCCTCAATCAAATAAGTTCAGACATTGAGGAATATATCTAGGGAGGAAACGATTAGTAGCGCTTGCTATAGCTTGGTGAGTTCAATTCCCGCCCTCACCAGAATAATTTTTCGTTATGGAATTGGTGCTTATACATTCACAACGGCCGGGTAAAATGGTATTGTGTCTATTCTAGAGTTAAGTGAGTTTGTAAACCACGTGCTTATATCAGTCGGTTCGGAAGTCCGATGTAGGGAAAGCGAATTAAGAGGAGTGTTTTCGAAATGTTTATAAAAAAAAAAGTTTGCTAAATAAATAAAATATTGCTCCAGTAGAAAAAAAAAGAGTTTAGTTTTCTTCACATGGTGATATCAACAGTTCTTTAATATCTGTCATGAGCATAGCGGTATTAGATGAGAAACGTTTTTAAATTAAAAAGAAAAAGTTGTTATTAAATTCCAGGACACCCTTAATAAGTATTAAAAAATCTGTAAAGCTTGTTATTCGTATACCGGGAGATTGGTTGACTACCGAGATTATATATAACAAGGTCCGAAACTATTAAGCTCATTCAAATTACAACAAGCGTATAAACCAAACAGGTAGTAAGACGTGGTACTAAAAAAAATAATTACAAACCGTTCATCACTGCATAATGATTTAAAAGCGCTGAAGAAATGTTGTCATTTGAATGGTCCTTTATATTCTCGGAACTTAGGGCCGGCCGTATATTATGTAGTCGAGATTCGGACGTCATCCAATTCCCCGTTCGACCTGAAATACTTGTTGTTTCGTATTTTCGGAGAAATTCCTAAAATTAGAATAGAAATACGATCCCTAAACCTGACAACGCCTCTATATATCCCGCTGTCCAAGCCAGACAATATGTATTCATTACTCTGCCCAGAACAGAAATACGCATATGCATATGTGAATACACACCTCTAATATGATTGGCTCGCCTTGATGTATATTACGTCCCTTTGACAATTCCATCATAGTCGTAGAAAAATAGTGTTGGTGGGGTGAGGGTGGTGAAAGTGAGAGTAGGAATACGAGGGAGGGGTGGGGAGTTAATTTCTCTCAGTCCTGGGGAAACGCTGTAAAACTGAGCTCTCGTTCATACAACTCTAACTAATCTTGTTCATCACACAGAACCACGCCATCGCCACTGGCACTGGCTGATTGGGATGCAATTATAGAATCTCTCATCATTGGCATCACCATCATCACCATCATCACGTGTGGGACGGCGCACAAACGAGAACAAATATATACGTTTCGATGCGTCCTTTGTTTTAATAATTACTGCAGCTGCAAATGTTTTTACCCTCCACTTTGTCCTATTTAAAAAAGTTAATTACTAGTAATTACGTTGAGGGTAAGCCGATTCTTATGCTAATGTCGGACAAAGGCTCTAGAGTCGGAACATATGTGCTCGGGAATTACATGAATCTATATAAAGAACTGAAAATCCCAGCCCTTTTCGTAAAAAATGATACGACATTCATACAAACGAGCATCAACAGAAACGAACATCAACAGAAACGACCAAAGATCACGCGTTATTTTAAGAAAGGGTTATTTTTAAAAATGAGGATCACGCCAAAATGGAGGCTAAAGTTATCACCCAGCCCCTAAAAGAGGGGTCGCCAAACTTTTAGGACCCCAATAGACTTCTACACAAAGGTCCTGCGGTCACCCATTGTTTTTCAATTATAATTTTGTTTTGTTTTTTGTCTATACATCTTATATTTATTTCTTAAGGTGTGGATGTAGAGAGAGCAATAAAATGGTTAGTATTTTTGCAGTTTTTATATCAGAATTTTTTTTGTCAAAAGAAATCAAATATTGTTTCAATATAAACATAAGAGTTTAATTTTTTAGCATGGTGATATCAACAGCTATTGTTGAATATCTGTCAAACGTGTTATGAAATTTAATGACAATTTTTTTTTAAACATTTAAGAAGTTTGTCATCTAATACCACTACGCTCATGGCAGATATTTAACAACTGTTGATAAGAGCATGAGAAGAAAATTAAACTCTATGTTTCTACTGGAGAAATATTTTATTTATTTAAAAAAAACATACCTTTCCATATAAAAACGGAAAAAAAAAGTTGATAATTTTTCGCGTCCCCTTCCACCCCACGATAAAATCAAACTTCCTCAAATAATTATGTCCCAAACCTTCAAGGAAAAAAAATCGAATAAATAAAAGACTATATATTCATGCTAAACGAATTAACTTTCTAATAACATTACCAATTATGACCGATCAAGGTTAATTTAAAGTAATACTCATATTTGCGAGCTTAAAAAATTTTTTGTTTGTGAGCCAATGCTTCTCAACACCGAAAAGAGATTTTCCCCCCTCAAATGGTTGGATTAAAAACTTAATAGGACACGACTACTAACTTAGAAAATAGAACTTGAAAGGGGGCAGGGCGACGGGGGGAAATCAGCGCATCAAGTCGTGATGAGGGATAGAAAAAAAAAAGTCATAGTTTCTGGAAGAGTTCCATTACCCTTTCTATTTCTGTCAGATCCATTACGTTAAAAGTCTGGTCCTTGCCATAGATCCCCTCTCCCCTGAAGCCCAGACAAACAATAGCACGAGAATCCGTCGCTGCCTCTTCCTAGTTTATTAAAACAGACGAGGAACGTGCGTAGGACGTCGAACGCCGGGACTTGGCTCCGTTTCCCTCTGACGAACAAATAACGAGCGAAGAGGGGTGTGGAGTAGTGAAGGGGGTAATAATAACGCGTGTGCTCCGGTCAATCCCGCCTCCGGTAAAACTCAGTTCCGGACAAGCATCAAATAAACCTCCATAGATGTCCTTACCATCCTAGTATATGGAGACTTTTTTTAGAACGTGCATTCACGACAATCTAAATATAAAGGAAGATACAGATAGATAGAACGAGAGAGAGAGATAAAAAAGAAAACAGAGAAAGAGACAGAAAGAATGATACAAGGAGAAAAAGATAAAAAAAAAAGGATACAGACTGCCGATGACGTAGAGATCGAGGTTTGAATCTCAATCAACTGTACAGAGGTTTTTTTCAAAATTGTTTTCCACTCTCCCTCACAAATGCGGGTACATTTCCTCTTAATATAGCATTACTAGTCACTAAAACAGTTAGCGTAATTAGTACATAAGCGTATAACCCGAACGGGTAGTAATTCGCGGTACTAAAAATTAAAAAAAAAAATACAGAGAGAAAGCAAAAGAAAATATAGAGTGAGAGAAACAGAGAGAGAGAAAATAGAAAAAACGACAGAAAGATAGTATAAAGAGAGAGAAGAAGATATTAAGATATATGTATAGCGATGGAAATATAAAGATAATGAGATAAATAGAGAGACATAAAGAGAGATAAGAGAGAGATAGAAAGTTAAAGATAGAGAGAGAAAAGTAGAGAGACACAGAGATAAAAATAACGAGAGAGATAAAGGACGTGTCATAACGATATAAATATAGCGTTTTTTTTACTGTGAACCGTGTCCCATCATCCATCCGGGTTATTCGTATATTTACAGTAATATTATGTGTAGATAAGGCGGTTAGAGTTTTAGAGAAAATGTAGCCGAATTTGCGTGAGCCGGAGAGATCAAACACTATTTAGGAAAAATACCCCGGAACACCCAGACTAGATTTGACTCCACCCCCATTCCACAACCTCCACGTTATGATCAAACAAGACAAGAATATATTGACGTCTTTGTCCGCGTACCCACCGATGCGGGCTACGAGATTAAAAAAAAAGCGTGTAGACATTATTTTGAACACATAATATAAATATGGGCGCCAACCAATTCTTCACCTATTTATTTGCCACCAGCAATATTGACTGTCTTTTGAGCCAGAAGGCATGGAGTTAAATCCCCTCCAGTTACACAAGCGTGCATTTGGTTTGTTTCCTAATTATTTTTCCCCATCTTAATTACAGGCGATTGCTAATGTCATTTACTTAAATCGTAACGCCTTAATTTAGTTTCTACGAATATACCAAACAGGTAGTAAGGGGCGCTGTACAAAGATAATGAAGTAATATTGTCTTACATTAGTTCGTTTATATAACCAATAATTATCTGGTAGGCTACTGTTAATTATCAATATAGATAATTTGCTCAGGGATTAGATAGGCTGATTCATAACCAAAAAATTTATAGGAGTTATAATTAAGCTAAATAACTAGGAGAGGTGTCATTTTAAAGTTCGCATTGTCCCGTGGCTGTAAAAAACATAAGTTTTACTAAAAGATAGACAATAAAATTTCAAAAAACCTTTTACGAAAATGTACAACTTTTAACAGGCTTATTAGTCGAGTGAAGGCTTATTTTAGAGCGTTTAAGCGGTCAATAAAATGTTTATAACCCGTTTCGGCGGCCGCGTGGTCTAACACGCTAGTATCGTGTTGGACTAGATTGCTTAAGACGGGGATATTGGGGTTCGATCCCGGTCGGGTGCAATTAGGGTAGTTTTTCCTAAATTGTGTTGCAATCTGGCCTCAAGCAAATGCAGGTGCATTTTATCTAAACTAGACCTTCATAATCTCTAACACATTAGTGTAACTACCCGCCTCGGTGGCTTAGTTAAATAACGCACTAGTTTCGTTTCGAGATATAGGGAGTGAGCTTGGGGTAGTTTTCCCTAAATGGTTTTCCACTCTCCCTCCAGGCAAATGCGGATTCACTTGCTCTATATTCAACATTCCCAATTCCCAACCCATTAGCGTAATTAGTAGCTACTTAAGCGAATAACCCGAACGGATAGTAAGACGCGGGCCTAAGTATTATTATTATAATTAGTGTAATTAGTACAAAGGCGTATAAATAGAATGGGTAGTAAGACGCAATGTTAAAAAAAGGTGTTTCAAATTAATCTTTGTGTGAAAGCTAGCAGCCGTCGCTGCAAAATGTAAATAATCCCACCATAACATAGTTACACTTGTTTAAAATGGAATTTGTGTTAATATGCTTGATGTATTTGCGCGGTCCGCGCGAGCTGTATTTAGAATGAGGCAGGTAGGCCTTCCCACGGCCGCCATGATTAATTAGTGAATCTACTGCGATGTTTACAGTTTAGGCCTAAATTTACTATTCAATTATGGATATGACGCAATGGCCCTAGGCCAACAGCAATATTACATTTTAAACATAGATAAAAAAAAAACTACATTTAATTACATGGGTGCGTTTAGAGACGCACGTTACGCATGCATACATTAATGTTAAGCCTATTGTAAGTCTGGTCATTATACTAACATATACGAGCCCAATAAGTTAAAAAAAAAGTTCAGTTTCAAATTAAACTTAAATGAGTTTTATTCTTATTAATAATATGAACCATTATTTTTGTTTTTAAATCAAAGCATTTGAGTAATTTTAAGTATTCCTACATCGTCCATATTATCTATAATATTATCAATAAAAACACATCCATGGCATCAGTCCGCAATCGATATATACTAACCGAGCGGCCACTACATTTTGGTAAAGATAGTGCCAACTTATATTGATATAAGGTGTCATGTGGGCAGCACAAAAAAAAACCATCTTGCCATTTATCTTTATTTTATAAACCGGAGCCATTACTTTTACGTTCAAATAGCTTCTCATTCGTCCTCACGAGAATGGGTTTGACCCTGTTTCTTAACAAACAAATCTGGAAGTGGCGGGGATCAAACCCCGAACCTATGGATTTGTAGCCAGGAACTTTGGCCACTAGAGGTTGTCACAGTTACTGAAACACCTTGTTAATTAATGTGTGATCATGATCCCGCTGTGAGGTTATAATTGTGTCATAGGTCCGGGTTATATAAGCAGTGATACAAGTGCTGAGCTGACCTCATATGTGCCTCACCCATACACTCGCCGAGACTGTACGAGCCGAGTGAGGACGAGAGCTACTCTCCCCTCTCACCAACAGTCAATCACCTGTCGTGCAGTCTTTATTTCGATGTCTATGATGGAGGATGTCGAACTTGCTATATAGCATCAACTTATGTGAACCCACGCATCGTTCAATTTCTTCTTATATTTGTGGTACATTTGTTTCGGTTACAACAAAACGGGCTCGCCTTGGTAAAATTCCAAGAATTGGATTGTTGTGTTGTTTGTCCGGTCATTCATGTTTTGCAAAAGAATTTACTAAGCAAAAATTAAAAGAAAAAAAGATTAAAATCAACAAAGATTAAATTAATTGAATCTGATGACGAGCCACGTGTTAACACTCTGGACTCTAATTGCACATTAACTGCACTCGGACTCGCGTCTCGAGCCCTTTGACACGGACAGCAAAGACCGACACGGACCTGAGAGAGGCGAGGCGCGAGAAGGCGTGCTAAGGCGAGGAGAGGCGAGGCGAGGCGAGGCGAGGCGAGAGCACCATCCACACTCTCGCACTCGGGCTGCCTCGAGTCGTCTCGGCGAGAGTGTGGATGAGGCATAAGTGAGAAAAGTGACTAAACGTGACCAGAGTGTGGCAAGAGTGTCTGACCAATATAAATAATCAAATTAACTACACATTAAAATTTTCAACTACTTTAGTTTAAAAATCAAAGAATGAGATTGATAAATATATTCTGCGTTTTTTAATTTTCTCTTGAGGATATTTGTTTCTACTAGCCTTATAATTTATTTCTTACCCGCTTCGGTGGCCGCATGGTCTAACGCGCTACTCTCACAGTAGACTAGACTGCCTGTGACGTGGATATCGAGGTTAGAATCTCGTTGGGGTGTAGTCTATTTAGGGTGGTTTTTCCAAAATGGTTTTCCACTCTCCCTACACGCAAGTGTGGGTAAATTTTCCATAAAAACCGAACGGGTAGTAAAACGCGTCGCTAAATTTTTTTATAGGCCTTTAGTTATAAAATACCGGCCTACAAATTATTATTTTGTAAAGTCTTTTATACCGGTATATTTAATTTTCTTCTACAATTTTTTTTTCTTCCAGTTATGCATTTGTCTTATCCTCAAATATTTCCTTTCTGTTTTAGTTCATGTTTGTCTAATATTTCTTCTATACCTTTCGACATTTTAATTAAATTTTCGTCTTCTTGTTTAATACATTCATAAGAGATAATACTATCTAGTATTGGGCACCATCTTTGGTTGATTATTGTAAAGTTGTAATACATTTTTTATAGTAAAATATACATTGAATCTGGATCTTCTGAGAAAATCTACCTAGACAGGTAAACCTTCCTTCAAAATTTGAATGTATCACTCTTATCACTGATAAGTAATACTGTTTGGAAATTAAATTATGGTTGAATATTAGCACTAAATGAAAAGAGGAACCCAAAGATCTTACTTACATAGTTAAGAGTAGATTTTACATGCATTAACCAGTCACGCAGTAAAGAGCACATATATCAAGCAATTACCCAGTTACGCAGAGAAAGACACATCAAGTACACTAGTAACAGAGTCTCAAGGGGGGGGGGGGGGGGGGGGGG